>VZTV01025655.1:3026-25670 GCA_013400875.1 Anhinga rufa
AAGTGGTGGGGGGATGAGGCTGGGGAGGCTGTGGCCTGATGGGCGGGATGGGTGTTGCGACATGCCCTTGGCAGGTGGCGAGGCTGGGTGCGGCTGCCACCAGACGGGAAGGCGCTGGTGGAGGCTGTCACCCGCTGGATGGGGGGGGATAACTCTAATAGCAGCGTGGATCCCTGTGGCAGGCCAGTGGTGTGCAAACCTGCTTGTGTCAGAAGGAGGAAGATGACTGGAGTCACAAGTTGGGTTGTTGAGGTGTTTTTTAAGAGCAGCTGGGTCCCGGTGGTGTGAGGAGCTGCAGTGCCCCCCAGAGCCCCTGGCTCAGGGCCTGGTGCCGCTGCTGTGAAGCACCCTCTGGGGTGCCCAGGGAAGGGTGTAATTCCCTTCCCGCAGCCTGTCCCCTCTGTACTGCCTCAGCGTGGTGCTTGGGATGCTTTCCCAGCCTGCCAGGAGGAAGGACTGTCTCTCCTTGCTGGTTGTGCGCCAGGGCACAAGCACCCTGGCCTCTGGCCTGGCAGCTCTTTGCCCAGCGGCTGTGCTGGGGTCAGGGTCCTGGCTGTGCCGGCTGCCTCCCTGCTGCTGGCGGAGATGGACCCCGAGCCAGGGGTTTGCTTCCTCTCCGGGTCAAGACGTGGTGGCTGCACAACCGCAGGGAAGGGGACTGGCATCGCTGTGCCGGGGCTTCTGGTGGGGCTGGGGGCAGCTGCTGTGGCTGGTCCCGTCCCGCCTGCCCGCCCCCAGCAGGCCGCAGGGCAGGCCGGGGCTCGCTGGAAGGTGGCTTAACCCCTGCCAGTCACCTCGGCGGCGGTGCGGGGCCTCCCTGGGGCCGGCAGCGGCCCTTCCCCGCGGCCCCAGCCGGGCGCAGCCCCGGCCCGGCCCTGCAGGCNCCGCCTCCAGGCCCGGGGGTCCCGGCGGGGCGCGGCGCGGCGCTGCTTCCCTCCGGCGGCGGGGTGCGGGGCTGGGGTGGGAGGAAGGCCCGGGCACTGCCCGGGGACGCCGGCTGCGCGCTGCTCCCTGACAGCCTCCCTCCTGCGCTGGCTGCCGGGCTCGCTCCCGGCCGGGAGCTGCGGGGATGTCGAGCAGCTGAGGGCGGCTGTGCTCTGCTGGGGCTTTGCCGCAGCAGGGTGAGAGCGGATTCCGCTCGGCAGCCAGAGCGCTTTCTCCTACGCAGCTCTGGGCATCAATGTACCATTGAGATGTCTCTTCCCTCCTCCTCCGGGCAGGGTGGCAGTACCAGGCCTCCCCCGCTGCCGTGACAGTGACACAATGTTAGCTTTGAGTGCTGGCTCGTGTAGGTGCTTGGCCTCCCTCTGGCCCTTGCTCTGGAATGCCGGTGGGAGGAGGTCGCTGTCACCCTCCTGGTGGCACCAGTGGCCTGGCTGCAAGCTCACCTCGGACTGGTGCACGGTCATGCATGGCAGAGGGTCTGCACTTGCTGGGCAGCTGCAGGTTTAATTCTCATGGTCAAATGTTCATCTGACCTTCCACAGGCAGTACTGCACCTGGTCTGTAGGTCTCTTATGTGGGCCTGTTCCTTTCTTGTAATGAAGTGGCGGTTAGGAAAGCTGCTTCTTTTTGATCTCTGCAACAGGCTAAATGAGACAGCATAAATACATGGGCATTGTGACAGGAGGGGAGGCTTTGGGGGTGGCAGTCTGTATGCCTCGGTGGCTGACTGCTTCTCACAGTGGGGCTGTCAGGTGCTTTCCCTGTGCCTGACCACCTTGTTTCTGGGGTCCTAAGGGCAGGAAGAAGTGAGGTGAATACATTCTATGGACAGTGTGGGATGACACTGGGCACTTTCTCTGCTAGTGCATTCCATCAGAGCATCTCTTCCCCTCTCGGAGGCCAGGAGTGCATCCATCCTGCTGTGCTGCCCCAGATTGACCACCTTCTCTTTTGCCAGAATGTAGCCAGGGCAGATTCCTAGCTGCATGGAGCTGACCTTCCCACCAGACCTGCTGGACAGCTTCTTGAGGATAGTTTAGGGAGTCAAACAGTTGGCTGAGCCCTTGGGGCTTGACTGAGATGCCTGTGTCTTCCCCTTCCTAGGAAGCCCCTCTAGCTCATGGGGTTGAGCTGCTGCTGACAGCATCTTCCTTTGAGAAGTAGCATCTTCTTGCTGCATCTTGCTGTGGGGTCTGAGCCATGCTACCCATGCAGCCTGGGCCTCTGCAGTCCTGCCCTGCATTCTCACCTCTGTTTCCTGAAAGTCTGCTTGGGGGGGGATTATATGGTCCTTCAGAGCATTAATGTAATATGAGAGAAAGTACTGTTAAAACTGAGGCTAGGAGAGTAGGACTCCTAGAGGTGTCTCACCATGTTTTGGAGGTGAAAATAAGTGAGTTTACTCAAGGTGCATAGTGTTTCCTTTCTCTTGTAGCAGAGGAGCTTTGCATCCCCATGAAGCTCTGAAGCTGGCATCAGAAGCAGGTGCATTGCTTCTTGCTTGGCACTGTCCTTGAGGGTTGCAGGTGAACACTTACCCCTTTTCTGCTGGGGCTACAGCACAGTCAATGCTTGGGCTGAGATCCGTCCTTTAGGAAGAAGCTTACAGGAGATATTGGGAGTGGTGCCTGTGATGGCCAGATCTTCTGTGTTTCTGTACTTTCATATTGGATTTGTGTTAGCATGTGCCTTCCTGGCTGTCAGATGGTGGGAGTACTTGGGCTGGAAAGTCTGGTTCTTGCCAGTCAAACAGGTGAGGCAGCCTGGGCTCCTGCAGGGAGGAGCTGGTCCCCAGGAGCCAGGTCTCTTCCCTGCAGGAGTTGTGGGACTGCTGTTGCTCACAGATGACAGGCTGCAGCTACCACAGCCAGCTCCCCACCAGCAGGCCTGTGTCTGGATACTATGAGACTTCAGTGGCTTGAGGCTGGTGGAGGTGGTAACTGGGTCTGATGGCTCTTGATTTCCCTTAGTGTTTTGCAGGGTATTTAATTTCTGGCTAATTCTTCCCTGTGGGATGGATGAGGATGGTAAGCTGCCACTGTGGCAGCAAGTTCTCCAGTCTTGCTGCAAGGAGTGCTCTTACCCTGTAAAGCAGATCAGCTAGCTTGCTCTCATGGCTTAATAGATTTGCTTTGTATACATACAGCGCTATATCTCATGCTGCCTCTACTTAACCCCAAGAGGTTTTCCCTGTCTGTACAGGACCAGCAGCATGAGCAATAGCCCTGGCTTTGAGTGGTCCATCTACACCTGTGTGGAGATAATCAGGCCTGCTGCTGCTTTTTTTGTCTGTAGGACTGTGAACCCTGTTAAAGGTGTTATCTATTAAGCCTCAGGTCTGTTGGGATCTGTGGTGCTTCTACTGTGCTGCTGGAGCCTCGGGCATCTCTAGTATTGCCAGTGAAAATCCCTTTCCTTATTAGAAGGTGGTTGTGTGACTGCACTGTCCTCTTGGTGCAGAGGGTAGGGGGGTCCACAGCAGATGTCATGGTGAGTTCCAGGCAGTGACCCCTTGTCTTGGTGAGAAGTGGCTCTGGGTTCACACTTGGCCTTCTCTTGACTGGTCCAGACAGAGCTGTTGGAGGAATTTCGGGAGTCTTTCCTTTCTGCATCTTGCCTTGTAGACTTCTAATGTCTGTCTTGTCTTGGTGTGCCTGTCCAATTAATGCACAAGCCTGGATGGGACAGAGCACAGTAATTAATGTGTAATGATTATGGACACTGCTGTGGGAACGGAGGGGAAGCCTTGTAGTGAGGCACTTGCATAGTGATTAAAGCTAGAGATGAATGCTCTGGTACTGTCTGCCCCACCTTCAGATAGGGGTGCTCTGTGTTCATCTGCTAGAGGGCTTTGGAAGGCTTGACCTATATCTAAAAGCAGGTGTCAGGAGCCACCCCTGTTTGGTCTAACCCTGCCTGTCCCCCTCTGCCTGCCTAGTTCTGTCCTTCCTGAGTACTCTCATGTGCACCCTGTGGGGCTGCTGGGTGCCATCACTTCAGAGAGGGAGCCCAGCCATCTCTACCTCCTTCCCTTCCTCACCTGGTGCTGCATGAGGGAGTGGGCTCAGTGTGGTTAGCTCAGAAAGGAAATACCTCCAGAAGTGGAAAACATGGTATCTCACCCTCTGTTTTTCTTCCTTATTCCTTTGGTCCTTGCTATGTCAGACTTCTGCCTAATGTTGTCCTTTCCCTGCTTTTTCCCTGACTGATCTCATCTGTACTGATACCAGTGCCCTGAATACGCAGCCACCAGTGTTGAATGTGATAAGGAGTAAGCCTACTCTAACAGCTTGCCTGATCAGCTTGGGGAGGTGCTGTCCCTGAAAAAACACTGCGCTGTGCCTATAGACCTTTTAGTGCCACGTATGCTCTTGTGGGACCTTGAAGTCTGATTACCTGCCTTGTTTTTTTTGTACAAGGTTATCAGTGCTCTATTGCAATGGGCTTGCTCCTTCTCCAGAAAGCTTGTGGGGTGCTACACGGACTGCCCAGGCTCTGTAGAGCTTGTGTGCTAATCTGGGTGTCTCTTCTTGCTCTCCTTGCTTCCAGGAAGCATGGGAAGGGGAGAGCTTAATATCTGTTTATAGGATTCTATCTAAAGGCCTCAGGGTTTCACAGCCACTGTGTGAGATAGTGGCAGGGTATTAACACACACTTGATGAAGATGGGGAAACTCTTCAACTTCAGACAGGTCACTTCCTGCCACTTGAGCCTGTGTGCCAGGAGCAGCACCCAGCCAGTGTAACTCCCACACCAACTGCAACGGCAGTTCTTGCAAGAGCTGTTACACCTCAAGGGTTTGAAAGTTTGCATCCCTTCTCTGTGACCACAGTCCTGTACTGACTTCAGAGTATGCTGATGCCAAGCATATGGTACCAGGCTGTCAGCCATGTCCTTTGACATTCAGCATGAAGTAGCTTGAGCCACAGGAAGTGACAAATAGATGTGATTCAAGAAGGAAAATTTATCTGGTGGTGTTGGCATGAAGTTTCCTTGTAGACTTTGTAGTTATGTTGTGAACTGAGTTCTGGGACTAGTTGTCCTCAAACTCTGCTCTGACAGTCTGTCCTGAATCTTCAGAACCAAGATGCCAGGACCAGAGAGCTCTACTTCCTTGCTCTGCCCTAATCTGCTGGTATAGCTTTCCAGACTTGAAACATAGTGGCTCATGCTCTGCTGCTAGACTGGTCTTGTGTGCCTCGTAAGTTGGTGCACAGGTATACCTTTAGGTTGTGATTTTTCTCTTGAGGGAAAAACACTACTTTAGCATGTGGCCAACAGTGCCTTAACTGAGTCTTCAGTGTGATGGCTGAAATTGTTACCAGTAATGCACATGTGCTTGAATACAGCTCTCCTGTTGAATGCTCTTTGCATGTGCTTGAGCTGGTATCTGGAGATGCTGTGTGTGAAGCTAGTGTGCACTGGCTGGTTACAGGCCCCTCTTACCTGGGCACAGAGCAGCAGAATGAGGAGATAAAATCCATTTTTCTCTGCTTAGTGGTAAACTTTGATCTTAGAGCAATTCCACTGCAGAGTTCATGAAGAACAGGGTGCTGCTGCTCAGGGCTGGCCAGGTTCCTCCTCCCCCTTGCCTTGCTCTGGCTGCCTTGCTGCTTGTGTGTTGTTCAGGGCAGACATGGTTTTGTGCTCCTTGTCTTGCTGGATTTACTTGTGCATAAGCTCAGGAAAGCTTCTCCTGGAGCTGTGACTGACAGTTCTTGGAGATGGTTTGAGGTGCCAGCCACATACAGTGTGTGCTGTGTGCAGCCCTGTCTGTGCCTGGTCTGGGGTGACCAGACCCTGGGTTGGTCACTACCACTCTTCCACAGCAACAGCTGCTGCTGCCAGATGCTTCTGAACCACAGGTCCCCATAGCTCTGCTGGGAAACATGCTCCCTGGGTGCATGGAGCTGCATGCAGGTCTTTCTGGACCCTCTGACTTTCTGGAGCTCCAGGAAGCTGGGCAGGTGCTGTGATGAGGAGCTGAGGGAGGAAGATGCCTCTTCCTGAGAGGCTGTGGAGCTCAGAGCTACATCAGGCAACAAGCCCCACTTCCAGCTTGTAGGTCAGGGATGAAGGTTGGCTTGATTTCTGGCCAACTGGTTATCTCCTGACCTTTGGGGGTTGCTGCTCCCTTAGACCTGGCCCCTGTGAGGCTCCTGCCCTAGCCAGTTCAGCAAGGGCCCTGTGCCAGCTCTCCCTGGGGTGGCAGCTCTGTGGCCACCTACTAGACTGTTTTGGTGCTGCCTGTAATTAAACTAGTGGGGAGATTAGGGTGGCTTGCTTTCTCACTTATTATAGGACTGATTTCTGACTTTAGTGCTGATGGGGTAGGAGTGTTGGGTGTTGGATGGCTGGGGCTGAGTCTGTTG
Source organism: Anhinga rufa (assembly GCA_013400875.1). Classification (NCBI taxonomy): domain Eukaryota; kingdom Metazoa; phylum Chordata; class Aves; order Suliformes; family Anhingidae; genus Anhinga; species Anhinga rufa. Next base: position 9,344 of record VZTV01025655.1, read on the forward strand.
CTTGCAGATAGCTTCTGTGTGGGGAGAGATGCACCCTGTGAGGCTGTTAACAAAACTAATTGGGTTGAGCTCTGGTCTGTCAGTGTCGTGGTTCACAATGCTGTGGTCTGACTGCTCTTGGGCTGCTGGGGCTGGTTATAAAGGGCCTTGCTGTTCTTGCTGAAGTTGCACTAATTAGCTGTATAGCTTGTTGGAAATATGCAGTCTACACATAGCTTGGCGTAAGCAAGTATCTCATCCTTGATGTTGGGTACTGGGGCAGAATGCAGCCTAGTACTCTGGCTTGTAAATGGTGGGAACTTTCTTACTGAGATGGGGAAGTGACGCCCTGTTGGTGAGAGATGGAAGGAGATGTGTTGCAAGGTCACTAGGTATTGGCAGGGTGTGTTTGGGCCCCAAGGGTTCCTGGTGCTTTTGGGATGCTTGGACCTGTTTGCTTGACATCTCTTCAGCTGTTCAAGGCTCAGCTTTGGGTTCCCCATCTCCTCCTAGCTCTTTGCCCAAGAGAATCAGGGTCCAGGAGGAGTCAAGGGTGTCTCACCTGTAGACAGGTACCAACTACTGAGCTGTAAATACCTGCAATGTATGATGTGCAGCGTAGCATGGAGGGCAGTAGGAGCAGATGCCTGGCTGGGTGGTGAACCTCTCAAAGTGCAGGGGGATGTCAAGTGCTGGTGTTGTGAACAGAGGAGATGGCAGGAATGAGTTCAGCTTCTGAGACACTTGCTGCTCTGTGCTGGAAAACCCCTGCCTGCTGGCATGGAGTCACCATGGCTCAGGCAGGCCAGTGCATCCTCCTGCTTAGTGAAGGTAATGCTTGGGCCAGCTCTACAAGTCTCCCTTTGCAGCTCAACTGCTGACACCCCAAGGCCAGTGGCTGCACCTGGGGAGACAGAGGGAGGGTGAGACATACCTGCTTCTACTCACTGAGCAAGGCATGCTTTACCTTCTGTCTAATGCAGGACCATGTAGCATGCCACTGTGGATGCCAGGTCTTGCAAAGACCTGAAGACCTTGGTGGTTCCCTGGAGATGTAGTTGCTCTGTTAGTTGAGTGCAGCAGGATGCTCTGCTTAGGGAAGCTGTGGAAAATGCATAGGTCCTTTTCATAAGGGCCTTTAGCATAATCCTGTTAGTTCTGCCCTGGTAGAAGTCTTGGTGCTTGCCTACAGCCCATGTTCAGGACAAGTCCAATGCTGCTGTTCTCCCTGTGGCATGAATGGCTGTAGGAGTGCTGGGTGTGTTCCACAAGACACATCAGTAAGAGGGACTTGTTGCTGTTCACACTGGTGGGGACTTCAGTGCTAGTGCTGATCAAAGTGGGCTTCTCCCACTGCTTGGGGGGATAGTTGTCTGGCTTCAGGGCTGCTGCCAGGATGACCCTTGTCTGATGTGTGCTCTGCAGCCTTCAGCAGGTCTGTCAGGGCAAATTGCAGTGCGAGTCTTCTCACTCAAGTCCTCAGCGTCCTAGAATCCAGAATTGTTTTGAGCTGGGGTCCTAATTGGCTGGTGGTGCTGGAGCCTTGCTGGCATCAGGGTCAGCAAAGTAATCTGTGGTGTCTGAGCTCAAATGTTTTCCTGCAATGTGAGATGTAGCTGTGAGCTTGTGGGCAACTGATACTATCTTCTCATCCTAGCCTGCCCGAAATAGGCATGAGTTTTGTCTCTGCCCTGGACCTGTAGTAAGGCTGACTCATTCAGCTTGATAAGATAAATACGGAGCTTGGATAGTCAGATGCCTGTGCTGGGAACTAACTCTTGAGGGCTCCTCAATCTAGCAAATAAAGGTGTAGCTGGATGTAGTGGTTGAAAGCTGAAACTAGACAGACAAGTTTGGGGCTTGCGCTTAGCCATTACAGCAACATAAAGCTCAGCAGTGTTCAGCACTTGTACTTACTGCATTTCCTGCAGCTCGAGCCTTGAGTGGCTCTCAAGGATGCTGTAGTCCCTGCTATGCTTTTCCTGGCCTCTGCTGCATGTGGAGAGAAGATAATCTTGGCAGTGCCCAGGACCTTAAATATTACTTGTATCACAGTGATACTACAAGTGAGTATTACTTGCTATTAAACCCCTTGAAACCTTGGGTTGGGAAGGTGAGCATCTGGTGGTGCCCCTGGGCTATGGGGATCAGTCCTGAGTGGGCTTCGCCCTATTGCTGCAGCTGCCTCCAAGGTGGCATGAGGAACCATCTTCTGTGCTTTTTGAAGCACAGCAAAACTTCTCAGGCTCTGTCCCTGGCCTGTGTGGCTGTGCAGGCTGCTTGGAGAAATGGGTACTTTGGGGGGTGGGGGTAAAGGGGGAGGCTTGTTCCACCTCACTGCTGTTACAGAGGTTGGGTGGCACTCTCCAGTTTGGAGGAGTACACAGGGTATGACTGGGCAGGTGCAGAACCAGCACTGTTGCTGCACTACAGGGATTTGCATAGAACAATGAGCCGGAATGATGTGTGCCAGGCCCCTGTGAACACTGCTGCCGGTGAGGCCTGTCACGTAGGTGCGTGGTAGCACCGCACAGGCGGTGTCTGCTGTCCTGCCTGGGTCCCAGCTAGAGCAAAGAGCACTTTGCTGCAAGGGGAAGAGCTCAGCAAAGCTGAAGGAGCAATGCTGGTGCTGGCTGGTGAGGGCTTGGGGTGTCAGTGGCTGCTGGATACTCCCAGCTGAGACTGTACTTGGAAGAAGGTTACTCTGGCTTCAGCTTCCTGGCTGCTGGTCTGGGAGAGGCTGTGTGCTTCCTGGTGGTGGCAGCAACAACAAACCTCACGGAGAGACTGTGCTGGGGACCTGTTTCCCCAGTCCTGTGTGTCAGCAATGATTCCTGTGCACCTTCCTAGAGGAAGGGGTAGGTGGAGTGTCTGTTTGGTAGCAGCTGTGGGGAATGCTTCCCTTGCAGGTGGGTGAGTCGGGTGAGGCTGGGCCTGTGCTCTCCCTGCTGCTCTGGTGTCCTGTAGGCTGGGGAGAGGTTGGGAAGTACAGGGAGCTGGGTGAGGGTGTTTCAAACTTGCCTGAGGCATCAAGAGCCTGGGCCATTCCTGCTCTTGTGGAGAGCATGCCTGGATCGCTGTCTAGTATGTGCTCAGTGAGGCTGAGCAAGTGTGGGGAGTCCTGCTCCCTGCAGCCCTATATCCTTCTCCTGCAGCTTTATCCCTGAAGTGGGGATACTGTCCCCTGTTTGGAAGGGGAGTAGAAATGTTATTGCAAAGTAGGATGCACCTAGCCTCTGAGGTGCTGGGTTATGGAGTGGTAGCTCTTGCCAGGTGGGTTTTACGCAAGGATGTGAAACCAGGAACTCGGATCAGAAACAGACACCAGCTTCTGAACTGATAGTTTTCCTTCCTCATGCAGCGGGTCTGGCAGTGATACTGTATTGCTTCTTTGGGCATCAGTGGTCAGGAGCTGAAAGCTGATCCTAAAGGCACTGCTCTGTGGAGAGTGTGGGCCAGCTCTGCATTTCCCTTGGAGACCTTGCACCAGGGTCAGGCAGACCAGTGTGCAGGGTGGGTATGGGTGGCAGATTCATGGTTGCAGTGGGTGATAATGTTGGAGCCTGAATGGCAGGAGCAAGACTAAGGAGCTGGAGATACAGCACTGAGGCTGGAAGCTTTCCTAGCTGGCTTGAAACATTAGGATCCTGCCTTGAAAGGACTGCTGGTGTTGGATGGCAGGGTTCCAGCAGAGACAAGGCCAGGCTCAGTGAGAAATGGGGAGTATATGGCTCCACTGGAATTGTGGATGCTGGGGCATGATCAGCTGAGAGAAATGCTGGCCAGATACACATGACTACCTCTGAAGCTGTGCTTGAAATTTGTTAATCTGCAGAGCTGTGCTCTGCAGGCTGCTGTCCTGGGAAAACAGCTGCCTGATCTGCCCTTCTCCACAGAGATACTGCCATCACCATGGAGGGGATTGTGACCATGTATCAGGACTTCATGAAGAAAGCAGGTGAGTGTTTGGCTCTGCCCAGCTGCAGGGCAGGTGGCACTACATACCTGACTGCCACAGGCACAGGGAGGGTGGTCTGTCATCCCTAAAGCAGTCTGGGTCTAGCTGCATCCTGCCTCTGTCCTGATGTAGATGCAGCTCTGGGTTTTTTGGGCTGCCTGTTATGAGGTTGTCTTGCCTCAGTGCCTGTGCAGGCCCTCTTGGGGCACTTGTGCTCTCCTGGGCAGATGGTATCCAGGCTGCCCTGCAGCATGGCTTCAGGCTGTACCTTACTGAGTTTGACTGGATTCACCAGCCTCTGCTCGCAGACTGCCCCACTACCTGTGCTCCTGTCCTAGGAGAACAGGATTGCCATGTCCTTGCCTCTACTCTGGCAGTAGCATTGCTGGCAGTAGATTGGGGTGAGGATGCTAACTGCCCTGCACTGTGGCTCTCTCCGCAGACCCCCGCATTGCTGATTATCCACTGATGCAGTCCCCATTTCTTGTGATGGGCATCCTTCTGGCATATGTCTACTTTGTACTATCCTTGGGTCCCCGGCTAATGGCCAACAGGAAGCCTTTAAACCTGAAGAAGTTCATGGTGCTATACAACTTCTTTCTGGTGGGACTCTCGCTCTACATAGTCTATGAGGTGAGTTGTCGGCAGCAGGCTTTGTGTGGCATATAAAGCAGTCCATGCAGGCTGTGTGGGTGATGGGGAGCCCTTTTGCAGGCTGCTCCCTGCCCTTCTGCACAGGGTTTGGGAATTGTGGTGGGTGATGTGTTGGGCCTCACTCTGATGCTCTTGTTGCAGTTCCTGATGGCAGGGTGGCTTACTGGGTATACCTGGCGATGTGACCCTGTGGACTTCTCGCAGGACCCCAAGGCCCTCAGGGTGAGTTCTTGTCCCTTTCCCAAGAAGTGGGGGTAAGTGCTTGTGTTTGGACAGCAAGGCCACAGCTACCTGCCTCTCCTGAGACAGAACTTACAGTCCCTGGCTCTTTGTTTCACTCCAGGGTTACTGTATGGAGACCCTTGGTCACTGGGCATGTTCAGGCTGAGGTGGGTCTCTAATGTTAACCTGTTCTGTTACAGATGGTCAGTGTTGCCTGGCTCTTTGTCTTCTCCAAGTTCATCGAACTGACAGACACGGTGAGTGAGTTACTGAGGAGGCCTTGTCACTGCTTGCTGGGCAGGGAGTTGGGGCCCAATGTACTTGGGGTACGGGCTTTCTTCCGCCCTTCCAGTCTGACCTGGCAGTGCTTCTTTTGGCATCACTGCCAAGGAGGCCACTCTGGGCTATTGCAGGGACCACTGTTGCTATGTTATAGCTCTGGAAGCAGTGGGGTGACCTAATGTGTAGTGGCAGTGAGCTTGGAGGTAGGGGGAAGTGTCACTGAGATCAGATGCTGTGAATTAGTGGCTCAGCCTGCTCTAGCAGCTCCCAGGGCTGCAGGTCCTTGATGCTGTTGGGCTCTCATTGCAGGTTATCTTTGTCCTGCGGAAGAAGAATGAGCAGGTCACATTCCTGCACCTCTTCCACCACTCTGTTCTGCCTTGGAGCTGGTGGTGGGGAGCAAAGTTTGGTCCAGGTGAGATGGAAACTGTCTGGGTACACAGCCTGGGAAAAGGGTGGGGTTAACCCCAGCATGCTGAGAAGGATTTTCTGGCCCTGCTGGGCTCCTAGGAGCTCCTTGTAGGGTGAATCACTGTGGGGGATTGATTTACACTAATGAAAATCTGTCTTAACAGGTGGTATGGGCTCATTCCATGCCATGATCAATTCCATGGTGCATGTTGTCATGTACTTCTACTATGGGCTCTCAGCAGCAGGACCTGCCTTTCAGAAGTACCTGTGGTGGAAGAAGCACATCACAGCCATCCAGCTGGTGAGTCTGTGCTGTGGAGCAGAGCATGTGCCCTCAGCCTCTGATGTGAGGGGCAGGCCAGCCCTTGTGTCTATGAAAGGTGCAGACAGCAGCTGTAGCTGTCTCTTCTGCAGCCTCTCACTCTGGGTTTCTAGCAGTTCTGGCCCATTGTGGGCCTCTGGGTGCTGCTTAGCCTGCTGCCCCTGGGCAGCAGCCACATTGAGAGGGTGAGGCACATACTGCCTTGAGATTTGTGCCTGCCTCTTCCTGCTGCTGTGGACTGCACCTCACCATAAGGGCCACCACTTCAGAGTGGGAAGTGAGCCTATTGGTTTCATTTAGAAAGGTCTTCAGTGGGATCCTTGAATGTGCTCCCATTAATAACTTGTCCCTGCTCTGCCTTGCTCCCAGGCACAGTTTGTGATTGTCTCCGTCCACATCTCCCAGTATTACTTCATGCCTACCTGCCAGTACCAGTTCCCCATCTTCATCCACCTCATCTGGATTTATGGGACCATCTTTTTCATCCTCTTCTCCAACTTTTGGTATCAGTCCTACACCAAGGGCAAACGGTTGCCCAGGGTGGCTCAGCAAGCAGCCCAGCACAACGGTAGCAGCATCCATGAGAATGGCACTGTCGCCAACGGCAAGGTCAAAGCCAACTAGAGGGCAAGGCCCTCCCAGAGCCAATGAGAGCCCCGGGGCAGAGGCAGCTGGGACCTGTTCCCCTGCTCCTGGGTGCCACTAGCCAAGTCAAGTGCCTACAGACTGTTGTACCCCTGTGTCCAGCCCTGCTGTCCTCTGTCTGCATGCCTAGCCCCTCTGCTCTGAGCAGCCATGGGCAACTTCTCCTGCTCCTGGGAGGGCTTGTGCTGTTTCTCAGTGTTGCTGAGCAGAGAGGCAGCTGCCTGCATCACAGCTGCAGGGCTGCAGTCCCATTCCAGTATTTCCAAAGGAACTTCCCCCAAGTGCCTACATCTGGCCCTTCTGCCTGGGGCCATTTCCTTCTGAGTAGGACCAAAAGAAGAGACCAGTCCCTGTCCTGGTTGGTGCCCTCTCCTCTTCCCTGTCTCATCAGAGCCTGTGTGGATGAGCAGACTTGTCCCTGGTTGCTTGCTGCTGCCAGCTCAAGTGTGAGTGCTCCTGCTCTACCATGCCACAGTGCCACCTTATTCCATGCCACAGTGCTGCATGTTCCTCCTGGTCCCTATGTGCCTGGGTGGGGGGTCCTGCCCTGCTCTATCTGTGCTCAGGTGTGGCTGTGGAGAATGTAGGGGCAGTGCATATGGGACTCGAGGGCCCAGACCTGCCCAGTACAGTACACATGCCCAGTGCCTAGTACATAGCAGGGGTTGTGACAGCCTGAAATGCCTCCCCCACACAGTAAGCCCAGGTTGCCTTGCCTTTCTGTGCCTGGGCTGGGTGCTCGGTGTGTGCTTTAGCTGCACTTACCTGATCCTATATGGCAGCTGGTGGCTAGCTCCAGAGTGGAGGAGGCCAAGCTCAGCCTTGCCTTGGACCACTTCTATTCCTGTAACTTAAGAGTTGAGCAATAATTGCCCCTAGAATCAGCTCCCAGGCTCTCCTGCTTGGAACCAGACCTGCTCTGGCCCAGCATGGGAGGATGGTTGTAGTGTGCCCTGCTGTGGTGTAATAGTGAGCACCTCTTGCCTCTGTGCATCCAACTGGGCCTGGGTGAAGGTGTACTCTGCCCTGCAGCAGGGCAGTGCAGCAGCTCTCCTGGGCCTGGTGCCCATCACCTGCCTTGGCTGTAACCAAAATCATGCTGGTGGCCTTGAGGTTGAGGTGAAGGAGCCAGGCCCTGTCAGATTGGGCTGCTCTTCTATCACAAATAAACAAACAGAAGGAGAAATGGCTCTACCCTCTTGTTATTTTTTTTTGTTTTGCTGTGCTTGGAAGCTGTTCCATGTGCATGGTCCTGCCCAGTGTGGCTGGAGGCAGGGCTGGGAGAAGCAGCTGGTGTAGCAGGTTTGTGTGTTGGGGGAGAGAGCGATAACAGTGTGCTGATGAAGCAGATGGCAGATTGTTTCCAAGTGCTTTGGTAGAGCAGTGTTCAGGGCAGGAAATGTGTCAAGGCTCCCCTTGTGAAAGTAGCTCCACCCTGTGAAAGAATGGCTGGGGTGGAGTGTGTGGGTGGGGGCTGGGACCTGCTCCAGCTGTCTGGGAGGAGCTGCTGCTTTTCAGAAATCCTGGGGAGCTGAGTGTGGCAGAGCAGGGATGAGAGACCCTGGAAACCCAGGTGGATGGGGAAAGAGATGCTGTTGCTTTCTGTGTTTATGGAAGCCAGAGCTGCTACCATCTGTGAATGCCCCTGCAGGGTGGATCTGCACAGAACACAAGTGAGGCTGGTCAGAATGAGGCTTATGTTGCTGCTGCCTTGCTCTTGCTACAGCAGTGCATCTTCCTGGCTGGGCTCTGCCCCCTCTACCACCTGAGCCAGTCTGGCCTCCCTTCAGTGCTGTTGGGGTGCAGTGCTGCCTTCCCCATCACCTTCTGACAGGGAACCTCCTGAGCAGAGAGGCCAGTCTAGGTGCTGACTCAAGCCTCAGAAGAGGGGCAAGTAGCTGGCTGGGCTGCTTGTGGCTGGGAGGAGTGCATTAGACAAGCAGGCCTCCAGAAGCTGAGTTTCGCTGTAGGTTTTGTGGGGTGTGGGAGGGCTTTAGTGGATGTCCAGCCAAAGCCCTAGAGCAGGGCTCAGTATGAGGGAGAGCTCTGCTGCTGCTGCCTGAGCTGCTGTACACCTCAAGGCCATGCTCTGAAACATAGGAAAACCTCTTCAAGTGAGCTGAGTTCATGTGACCGATGTGCCCAGCTGCAGGTGGGCATTGCCATGTTTTACAGGGCTTGGTGTGCTTCTGTGTATGAAGCCTTTAAAGTGGGATCTGGCAGCTGCACTGTGTAGTGTTCCCCTAGTTGTTGCTGCTTCTCTGTGGACAAGGACTGACAGGGGAGCTTGTTCTGGTCCTTGCTGAAGTGGTGTGTAACATTAGTTACCTACCCAGAAGTCACCACTTCAGGAGTGGTAGGTGACAGGCCAGCTGAGATGGAGCTTTTCCCATCTAGCTGCCTTCTCCCCACCCAGCTGGCTCTTGGTGAAGACAGCACTGTCTTTGCTTTTGCCCAAAATAGTAACAATACTTACGCCTGGCAGTTTAAAATGGGCTGTTCCCTACATGTGCTCTGCTCTCCCTTCCTCCAATTGTTCCTGCTAGCTGTGATCTTTCCATGGGCTGGTAGTTTATACATTGTCATGGTCAGCCTGGGCTGCTGCTCCAGGCTGAATTCACACCTTATATGGCAGTGTTTCCTGGGCCTGCTGGGCCAGTGCCCAGCTCCTTCCTCTGCTCCTCCTCTCTCCAGGGCAGTAGGATCAGTATGAGGCCAAAGGAGACACTGCAGTATCATCACGGTCCAGTAATGCTCAGAGGGCTTTTGAGGGGTGTGTATTGTGCAGCTTCTGGGGGTGGGTATGTGCTAAGAGAGAGGCAAGACAGGCTCTGTCTGAGAAAGATAAATTGCAATTATATGGGAGTGAAGAAACTATACCAGCTTTCAGGCATGTGAAGCCTTCCTTCCAGGGTCAGCAACCACTGGAAGCCTTAATCTGCTGTGGGGCCACAGAGCAAGCCTGCGCTGCCTCCCAGCTCCTACAACAGCAGCACAGCTCTGGGGAAGAGCCAAGCCTTGCATGTGGCTTCCTGCCCCATTAGATCCAGCTGCTGCCCTAGGATTTGCTTCTGAAGAGGAAGGAGAGCTGTCTCTGGACCTCCTCTGTTCTTCCCCAAGTGGCCAAACAGGGAAGCACCAACAGCCCCCCTGGGAAGGTGCTGGGCTCAGCTGTTTTTTGAGACTGTGCCCCCACCTCAGCAGTAGGTGTGGGGGTGTGGGGTGCATGCTGGCTGGCCTCTGCACAGCACAAGTTGGGGCCAACACTGCCCACCTTTGAAGGCTCCAGCTGGCTCAGGAGGCAGGGCAGGAGCCTGGTGCCAGGTACAGTGTGGGACTGTGCTGAGAGGAAGGTGAAAACAGTTGATAATCCATCCTTGGCTAATCACAGGCTGATGGGAGGCACAGGCCAAGGTGCTAATCAGCTGTGCAGTGTCCCTGGCAGCCCTGGGCTGTGCTGGATGGGTCTGGTGCAGCCCTACAACCTCAGCCATCCCAGTTCCAACCTGCAGAGCAGCTGTGGCCCTGCTGGCTCTTGCTTGGATAAAGGCTCAAGCATGTTCCCCACAGCTTATACCAGCACTAGAGCCTGGAAAAGTGTTTTCTAAGTGCTGGGGAGCCAAGCTCTACCAAATGTCAGCTGAGCAGCCTCAGCTTGGCACCAGGGCTTCCACTCAAGTGGGAGGTCAGGGCTCAGGGCTGCTGGAGGAATACGTGACTGAGGGCTGTGCTCTTGGGTGGATGGGGCATTGGGAGCCTCTTGCATGGTGTCCAAGCTGGCTGTGGCAACATAAACTAACCTTTGGTTTTGCATCAGGCTTCACACCACTGCCCCTTGCCAGCCCCTTTCTGTCCTTTGGGGTGATTACAGCTGTTGCTGTGTGTTTGTAGCCCCTGCACCCCTTTTTCCCAATAGCATTTTACACTAGCACCATAAGAGCCTCTGTGCCACAGCCAGCACTGCCTGCTATGTGCAGCAGAACAAGACTAACTGCTGTGTGTGAGCACCACTACGGCTCAGACTGCCAAGAACAAGTCCCCAGTCTGCTCTGGCACAGGCAATTGCTGCTGGTAGCTGCCTGCAGAGGTGCAGTAAGGCCCACCTGGCCAAGAGACAGGACAGCAGAAACAGGACACAGACATACTGTGCTTTCATTTGAGCTGGCACCAACACAGGCAGCAGCTGGGCAGAGGGCCCTCCCTTGGGCAGGGGCCTGTTTAGATCTGGTTTACTTGCTCTTCTGGGAGCTGAGGCAAGTCAGGGATACTTCCTCCTAGCCCTGCTACAGGGCTGGAGCCCTCAGAAGGGTCAGGGATGGAGGGCTAGGAAGTCACCCAGGCTCTAAACCAAGAGCACAGACATTGATATAGAGGCCCTCTTCATCCCTTAACACTCCCCTTTCTCTTACCAGAACCCATATCCAGCCACAGGCCAGGCTGCTCCATGATCCTGAACGGAGAAAGTAAAGAGGTGCAAAGAAAGCTAGGTTTTCCTGGTAGAGCTTTGCTAGAGGAAGGGCTACATGGGGACCTTTAGAGAGAAGCTAGACATCCACTTTCTTTGGAGGGGAGTTACTGCTGCAAGCAGAGAGCCCATGTCTAGGGTCTCTCCGTGCTACAGCTTCTCCCTACAGGTGAAAGGAAGCCACAGCCCCTCTGACAGAGCTGTACTTGTGGTCAACATTAAGATGTGGCAGGGACAGCCATTACACAGCATCCTTCTTGTTGCAGGACTTCAGGGCTGTGCTAGGCTCAGGCTGCCTGCAAACTAGCCCTCAAGAGCAAGAGTACCACCCCTTGCCCAGATCCCAAACCTCAGCAAAGAAAGGCTAGGTTCTGAGCCATAGCCTTTTCTTCTATCAGACTCCATAAAAAAAAAAGTCAAATTAAAGCTGTTTATTAACATTTAAAATACTGTACAGTGTATAAGCCAGATTTTCCCCCCTCCCCACAACTGCCCTTGCACTCATCGGATGCCCTGATGAATGATGCTGCTTTTGGCACTGTTTGCTTTCTCTTTCTCCTTCTTCTTTACTGGGTCCATCTCAAAACAGCGCCAGAGCCGCAGCGTTTCATCAGCAGCTGCCGAGGCCACTGTTGCACCATCAGGGCTCATAGTCAGGTTCAAGACTCTGGCAGTGTGACCTGAGGAGGAGGAGTGCAGTCAGGGCTGGGCTGATCACCACAGGCCCTGGTCCCTCTGGTTCTACCACAATGGTTAAGTCTGCTCCCCTATGCCCTGTAAGCCCCACCAGCCTGCATAGCTGTCCCCACACCACACTGCAGCAGCATCAATTCACACCCTAGGCAATGCCTTTGGAGCAACAGCCTTTTCTCAGCAGCCCATAGGAGTGCCTCCCTCTAGCAGTGTGCCCCAGACACCGTTCTGTATCAGTGATGCTCCAGGCTAGACCACCAGTCTGCTCAAACCAAGGGTTACATCTGCCTTCAGCCCCCAGCAGCCCTCCCCATCCCAGGCAAAGTGCCCAGCTTACCTCGCAGCTCAGTGACCTTGGCCATCGTTGGATACTTCCATACAACTAGCTGATTCTGTGCAAAGCCATGGCCCGAAATGAACTCCTTGTAGTTTGTTGACCACAGGATGGAACAGACCTGGGAAGAGGTAGTAACACCGGTAAGACAAGCTGCTTCTGCAGATGCTCACCACCCGGCGATGAGCATGGTTCCCTCCTTGCCAATGCCGCGGGGCCTCAGGAGCCAGCAGCTCTGTGTAGGTGTCCTGCGGGTTTGTCACCAAGCTGATGTTCATTTCTCACCTGGGAATGGGCATCAACAGCACTGAGGCAGGTGCCAGAACACACATTCCAGATGCGGATATGTCTGTCACTAGTCCCACCTCCAGTGGCAAGAACATTTGACTGCCATGGACACCACGCCACAGCCTAAGAGAAAAGGGTTAGTTGTAAGACATGCAAGAGGCAATCCATGCACAGTGTGCAATGTCTGCCTTGTGCACAGACACCTCACCCACAGCAGCTCTGCACTCACCTTGACAGCTCCCTGGTGCTGAGTGAAGGTCTGTACAGGAGCAAAGTCTCCACTGTCCCCCTGGGTGCAGGGCCAGATGTTCACCAGGTTGTCGTTGCCACCGCTAGCCAGGTAGCGGCCATCTAGAGACCACCTGAGTCCACACACCTCCTGCGTATGGCCAGCAAGTGTGGCCACATGATGCTCGGCCACTCTGACATCGTGGTGGTGGATGTGGCCAGTCCGTGCCCCACTGCAGAGAGAAGGCTTGCGGGGTCAGGCTGGCACACATTTTCACCAAAATCCATTTTTGTGCTGTTGCAAGATTGCTGTACCTGCCACTGGGCTTCAACCAGTGTTACCAGCATTGCTGGCCTGTTGGCATGAGCAAAGCAGCCACAGAAGCTCTTCACAACTTCTGCACAAAGGACAAGAGAGAAGAGAGCCCACCTTCCTGCAGTCCCAACAGGCTGAGTAAGAATCCAAAGCAATGACAGAAACTTCCCTCTGCCATCCCTAACCTGCACCACTCACAGATCTAGGATAGGAATATGCAACAGCTGGACACTGCCCTTCACCACCCCCACCCACTGCTTTACCTGGAGAGGATGTAGCTGTTCCAGCTGAGGGACCCCACTCGGGAAGAATGGCTGGTCATATTTCGGAGACGTTTCTGCTGCTGTATGTCCCATAGCTAGAGAGGCAGAGCAATAAGTTCTCCAGAGGATGAGGAAACCCAGCCTTGTTGCCTTTCCCTGGGAACCCCACTGCACAGGCTCTGGCATTCAGCCTCGCAGAATGGGAGCAGAGATCAGTTTGTATCTCATGCCTACAGAGCAGAGGGTAGCTCCAGGTGTCAAAACCCCAGAACCAAACTCTGCCTTGAAGCTGCAGTTGATCACTGGCCATGGCTGGATGTGGACGTTTCCACCCCTCACCAGTCAGGACAGGTCAGAACACACCGCATCCTTCTTGTGCTAGCGAAGCCTTTGTCCCAAGGCCCCACAGCTCCAGCAATCCCTAGAGAACACCTCTAGTTTTACTCCTGTACTCACCTGGACCTCAGCATTACTTGTGCCAACAGCAAGGTAGTTTCCTTCTTTAATCCATGACACAGAGGAAACGTAATCATCTGGATGCTCCATCTGTAGCAGCTGGATAATCTCCCCAGAGGTGTTATTCCACAGATAGACAGAGTTGTCCAGAGCCACTGCCAGGAAGTTCTGAGAGCTCCAGTCAATGAGATTCAGATCTAAAGTTTGGAAGAACGATGCAGGTCACACTGTGCATACCCAGAGAGCCCTGCTCTTCACCAGTGCCAACGCCAGATCTTCCACCTGCACCAGGGTTGTGTGTGCGCGCACATGCACATTCAGGTAAGGGGCAGCCTTCTAGGTGTCAGCATGCCCAGCTAGTGGGGTCAGGTAGCCCTGATCCAAGTCACCTACACAGCACTCTGGACCACTGTCCCTACGAGGCTACACAGGGATGCTCTAGAAGTGGTCCATGCCAGCCTGGGTGCATGAGATACTGAAAGAGCCCAGCTGGAGCTCCAGTGCCTTGGACCACACTGTCCTAGGAACTGCACTCCAGTGCAGAATGACCTCAATGCCCAGCACTCAACACTGCAGCCTACTTACAATAGTCATTGCGGATCTCTGGTGCGTCCAGAATCCGGTCTGGCATTGAGGGAATGTATCTGCCATTCTTCCTGCTGGATCCAGGCGTCATTTTCTGACTGTAGAGCACTTTCAGGTTATTCTGATAGCCTGTGTGCAGAGGAATGGATTTGTTAACCTGAGTTACCGTGTCCTCCCAGTTGAGCACTGCTCACCAACTAGAAATCCCTTCCAGTGAAAATCAAGTCCTGAGAAAAAGAGATAGGCTCAGAAGAGCACAGTGTGCTAACGTCACTGGCAGTGTGAACTGCTGAACCAGGATGAGCTCCAATTCCTTAATTCACAGGAACAAGTTTAACTGACAAGCACTTGGTTTTCTGTATCCCATTATGTTTGGTGGCAGTCAAGCTACAAAGTGCACAGCAGAGAGTTTGACACTCTTGCAGACCTCAGGAAGGCTCGCCACCTGCAGTAGCAGTGAGCAACTGGCAGTCATTTCAACTTTGGTAAATAAATTCACCATAGATGTTATGCGGCCCCTCAACCTCAGGAAACATAAGGAAGGAGACCCCAGTGTGCACAGGAGCTCCAAGAAGCCAGTTGATCTCTCCTGTGTTGCTGTTCCCCTGCCCAGATCTCTCCAGCTTAGTCAACTCACTCAGACCCTGTATCATACCTTCCGGAGCATTCTGTGGCTTTCCACTGAGGCGGAGGATCTTTGCCTCTTCTATATCAAAGCCATTCAGGTTCACTGCCCAGGCTTTCTGTTGCTCCTGCAGAGACAAACCACCCTCAGCGAGATGCGATTGAAACACAAAGCCCATGCTGCACTTTAAACTGCAGCTCACAGAGCATACTCCTAAGTCCCCTCCTCCTAGAATCAGGAGGCATGCAGCTGTGCTGTGGGAATCAGCTAGACAGGCAGCTCAAAGTCGTTTTCCCTCAGATGTTGGCACACTTGTCCTGCTCACATTTCCATACAGAAGAGTGGCAAATCCATTGTTTCATTGCCAGTGGGAAAAGCCACAGCCACAAGGGACCAAATACTTCATAAACACGTTTCAGAACACAGTGTACACATTCCAGAAGAGCTCCACGTGTAGACATTGTCCTACAATAGCTACCACCAGCAGTTTCACTGTGCGCAGACTCACAGCTTTGTGTCTCTGTAGCCTGCTATATTTTAGAGCCTCATTAGCCCAAAGTTGAATTCCACTAGCAGAAGCAGCACAGGCTAGAGTGACTGGAAGCAGAGGTGTAAGGCTCTATGCTCTTCCCCGTGCCTAGGGAAGCATCCTTACAGAGCAGGCACGCTCAGACTTCAGTGAAGCAGCTGTGTACCTGTTCCATTCGCAGGCTCTACAGCTTCCACCTCACCCCAGGCTCCCAAAGCCTAGAGCTGGAAGCAGTGATGGCTGGCGCTGTCAGCCCCACGGGCCCACTTCATATAACTTATAGTTTGCCTCTTGTAAAAGATGAAGAAGAATTAGACATTTGGTGTTGATCATTGTAGTAATTGTAACTTAGCAACATGCTCACCTTCTTGGTAGGGGACTCCTCAGCAGGGTCGTTCTCTTTGGTTAGGAGGAAATTGGCCATCTCCATCTGCATGGTGCTGCGGTTGGGAATATAGCGATCCCCCCCGGCCTTTGTTGGGGTGCTCTGGATTTTGGATCCAGATTTACCTGCATTCACGTGCATAAATATTGCTTTACAGCTATTGAACAGCTTGTATTCAAGCTTTCAAGAGACAGCAAGCCCAGCACTCTTCCATATCATGCCTACCAGACAAGTAGGACTCAGAAAGCTCATGCCATTCAGTCACAACTAACTCATATTTCTGGCCCCCTGATATAGTGACATTAAGCTCTGGTTATGGACTGCCAGGAGACAACTCCTTGGGTCTAGTGCAACAATTCCTGAGTTCACAGATAAGGGGAGGATGCAAAAATACTGTTACAGCATGTAAAGCTGTCAGCAGGCAGCGCTACCCGCACTTGCCCCAGCACACAGCTATGCCAGCAAGGCTCAGCTGGGGGGCCAGCAGCTCACCCAGCCCCAGCGCACAGAGCTCTGCCCACCTCTTGCCGGGGAGGAGAAGGCGGGGGACTCCCAGGAGCCGGGCAGTGCCGGCCGCCGCCTCCTGCCTGACCAGGGGCCGGCTGGGGCAGCCTGGCACGGGGCTCACGGCCCAGAGCCCCGTGGCTACAGGAAAGCCGCCCGAGCGACGCTCCCGCCCGCCCGCCC
>VZTV01025655.1:26452-75457 GCA_013400875.1 Anhinga rufa
CGGGGGGCTCGGCGCGGTGGGGCTGCCCCGGCCCCCTCACCTGGCCGTGCTTGCCGCTCTCGTGGAGGAAGCTGCCCAGGGCGCGGTGCAGGTCGGGGACCGGGGGCCAGAGCTTCTGCTTCACGTTGCTGCGTGCGGGGAAGGGGGTGGTCGAAGGCAAAGGCCAGCCCTGGGGTGCCCCGGCGCCCCCGGGCGGGGTGCCCAGGCCCGGTGCTGGACCCACCCCACCTGCCCCAGGCACAGCCCTTACCTGTAGAGGGAGGGGAAGGTGCACCGCAGCCCCAGGAGCACTCCTGTGAAGAGCAGCGGCACCACCGTAACGCTCGGGATGACCCAGCCTGCGTTGGAGGGGGAGTGCTGGGACTGTAGCCCTCCCCAGACCCGCCGCCACCGAGCCCCTCACAGCCCTGCCACCCTCCGCCCGGTGCTCTCCATCCCCTTTCCAGCGCTTTCGGATTCCTGCCCTTGGCCGTGTGGCTCCTCTGGCTGCAGCCTCCGCTCCTGCCCTGTCCCTTACCCGCATCGGCCATGGCGTCCACCACGACAGGTTTGGACCAGGCGCTCCAGCTGCCCTGGTACCGTGGCCCGCTGGGCTGTGCCCGCACCTGGGCGCAGTAGCGGGCTCCTGGCCGTAGGTCCAGGACTTCTTTCCTGGCTGCCCGCGGGACCTGCAGGACCTGCAGGGCAGAGCCGAGCTGGAGATGAGCGCTGCCGTGGGGTGGCCGAGGGGCAGCGTGGGGTGCGGGTCCGTCCTGCCTGACCCCGTGTGGGCCATGTGCTGGCAGTGGAGGTGGGCAGGACTGCTTGGGGGAGGCCCGGCCATGCCCTACCTTCCAGTCATGGCTGTTCTCCACAGCATAGCGGACCTGGTAGTCCAGATGCTCCGCAAGTGCCTCCAGGGGCGGCAGCCACTGCAGGCTCAGCTGACCCTGCGACACCGTTGCCTGCGTGAGCTGTGGGGCGTCTGTGAGCACTGTTGGGGATGGGGACGTGTTGCTGCCATGGAATGGGACATGGGATGCTGTGTCCCCCGCCAGCCGTGCATGGCAAGGGCAGGGGCTGTGGTGGCGCTGGGACTCACCAGCCTGGTGCAGCCAGAAGGGCTCCTTGAAGTAGCTGAGCGTGGGCGGCGTGTGGGGCCAGGTGATGTTCACCAGGACAGAGATGGCGCTGCCAGCCTGGGGCTGGAAGGTGCAGGTGTGGGTGCCCTGCACCCCCACGCTCGCCTCCTCACACCGCTGCCATCCATCTTCCCTGTGCGAGGAGTGGGGAGCCAGTCAGCTCCACCGTGGAGTCCCCGCTCCCCTTGCTTGCCGCCAGCCCTGCTCTGGGGCCACCCTGTCCCCACAGACGGTGCTGCCTTGCTCCTCCTGCACTTGCCCAGGAAGGCCAGCACTGCCCATGGTCGGAGGGGCAGTGTGGCTGGTGCGGTGGTGGGGGGGTATGGGTTCGATGGTGGTAGGACAGGGCACAGAGCCAGGTGGCGCAGTGTAGGATGTGGGACACTGAGCAGGGCTGGTGGTCCCTGGGATGTGCAGCCCTTCCGCCTGAGCACTACGTCCCCACCATCCCCCTTACCTTGTGCTGGCCCCGCTCGGAGATGCCTGGTAGAAGAGCTGGTGGGAGCCGCGGGGCTCTGCGGGGTCCCAGCTCCACACACAGCGCACATGCTGCAGGTCAGGGGTACTGCAGCGCAGCCCGATGTCTCCTGGGCAGGTGAGAGCCAGGGCAGGGACGGGGCTGGTTACCCCCATCCCCCTGAAACTTGGGTGCTGCACCTTGCTTACCCCAGACCCCCACCCCTCACAGCCTCAGGCTTGGGTGCCTCCCTGCCATGCCAGCCAGCATCCTGGCAGCAGGGGCAGCCGCTCACCGGAGGAGCGGGGTGTCTCCGCAGCCACTGCCTGTGACCAAGGCCCCCAGATGCCATCCATGGAGGTGCCATCGGGCTTGCTGCGCACCTGGATGTGGTACCTCACCCCTGGCTGCAGGTCCCGGAGGATCACCCAGGTGTTGGCCTGAACCAGCCCCTGCAGAAGAGGAGCCAGGCTGGGGAACAACTGCAGCCCCCAAATCCCCCTGCCTAGCCCTGGCCCCTCTACCCCTCTGTGTACCTGCCCTGTTCCTGGGGAAGCTGCAGCTGTCCCCACCATGGATGCGTGGGTGCTGCTGGCTGGCTGGCTGGAGGGGTCCCTGCGGCGCTGCCCGCTGGGGTCCAACCCCGTACCACAGAGCATCTCTGGGGAGCTGGCAGGGCAGCACCGCACCTCATAGAGGAAGAAGTTCAGGTAGTCGGTGAGTGGTGGCTGCCACGACACGTGGAGCTGCCCTGCAGCCCCAGCCCAGCGGGCCACGATGTTCGCCGGGGGGGCGATGAGACCTGCAGGGAATGTGCAGGGGTGTTTGCCTTCCTGTGGCAGCTCCCGTCTGGACTCCCTGGTCCTGCCAGGGGACACCTGGCAGTCCCCCCACCCCTGCCTTCATGCCCGGCATGCAGGGCGCAGGGTGCTGCCAGCCCCTGCGGTGGGCAGAAGGGCAGGGGACCCAGGTCTGGGGACTGTCCTGGTGTCACACGGGTATTGCCTAGTGGGAGGGACTCACCCACTGCGTCCACGCTGAGCTCCCGCCAGTACTTGGTCTGGTTGGTGCTGGCATCCAGGACACGGAGGTGGAGCTGGGTGAAGAGCCGCACGTCCTGGCCGGGGAAGACACAGACGTGCCGTGTCCTGCCGGCCCCGTGGCGCCACGTGGAGAGTGTGCATGCCGTGGGCACATCCCTGAGGAATGGAGAGCAGGGTCCTGCAGCACCCCATGCCTCCTGCCTGGGGCCAGGCTGGAGGAGATGGGGCCCGGGGCATGGCAGTGAGACCTCGGTGTCACCAGCTCCTTCCCTGCCTCCCCAGCCACTGCAGGGCACTGTCCCCATGGGACTGAGGGACAGCCATGGTCCCAGCCCTGCCACAGGGTGTGTGGTGGCTGCTCTGTGGCTCCCGTGGGCTCTCCACCGTCTGTCCTTGCAGCTGGGAACCACCAGGATCGCATGGAGAGCTGAGGCACCCTGACCCTGCTGCTCTCTGTACTGGCAAAGGGGAGGCTGGGCTGTGTCCCCGCCACCTCCTACCTGCTGTACCAGTAGTAGAAGTGCCATGTCCTGCTTGCCGCCTCCTCTTCCTCCTCCTCCTCCTCATCCCAGAAGCAGGTGAGGTCCTCAAAGGAGCGGGAGAAGCAGAGGATGTCCTCGGGCACCCCTGCCAGCAGTGCAGCGTCTGGGAGGAGCGTGGGTGTGAAGGAGTCCCTGGGCACAAACCCGTCTCCACCCCACCTGCGTCCCCCCACCCCATGCCTGCTGGCCGGCTTGCCTCTGAGGCCAGGCCGTGCAGGCACCTGGGGCTGTGTGGGCATGGGCATGGACACGGCTGTGGCACAGGTGCCCTCTGCCATCTTGGCACAGCAGGGAGGGATGTGGCATGAGTGCTGGCTGCTGGCTCGCACTGGGGTCCTGGCAGGCGGCCGGGCTCTCCGCTGGCCGTCCCCACCGCTCCCCCCTCCTCAGCACGCAGAGTCCTTCAGGACAAACAAACATCCTGAAATAGCCCTGCGGTTGGAGGGGGGCTCGAGGCCCGGCGATCAGGGGGAAGCACCCCTGCCCTGCTCGCGCCGGAAGGCGCGTGGAAGTGAGATAAGGGGGAGCAGTGCCCTCGGGAGAGGGAAAGGACCTGGGGTCCTGAGCAGGGGGTGCACTGTCCTGAGCAGGGGAGCAATGTTCAAACCCCGGCCTGGGGACTGCTTGAGGAGCTGTGAGTTTCTCTGCCCTGCTCAGTGATCCACCCTCCCTGTCACTGGGGGGATGAACCGGAGCATCAAACCCGCAGGATGTCTGTCCCAAGCACCAGTGGCTTTGCTGGAACATGGGTGCCGGTCCCCGTTGTCAGGGAGAAGGGGACAGCCCTGAGATGCAGCTGTGTGAAGCACAGGGGTGGCCTCACTGCCCCCAGCATTGCTCCAGCACCTCATTCTCCCCCACTGCTCCCTGGGACCTGCCCCAGCCCCCTGCCGCCTCCTCCTCCTGCGATGTGCCCACTTCCCCTGGGGCTGTCCCCAGCTGAAGGACCCCACAACAAGCCCCCTGCCAGCACCCAGTCCTGCTCCATGTCCTGAGCACATCGATTCTCTGCTCTGCACCCCCTGCACTACCAGCTGAGCCCGCCCCAGGTGAAGAGGCAGGGACAGTCCCCAAATGTCCTTGGCACCATCCCGGTATCCCCCTGCTCTCCCTGTCCCTTCCCTTGCCCCGACCCCCAGCCCTGTTCCTCCTTTCCCAGCCCTATGTTGCCTTCCTCCCCAAGCCCATGTCACCTCCCCACAGACCACAGCCTCCCCGCTACCTCCTCTTCCCTTTTTGCACCCCATTGCACCCACCCTGGGCCTTGTGCCGGCTCTGTGACCCCCCCAAGCTCCCAGCACCAGGGGATGGGCTGACCAGGTCCCAGCAGCCTGGTGGCACTGGGACCCATGGCATCAGTGGGAGGCCACACCGGTCCTGTAGATTACCAGAGCATCTTTGCTGGGTGCAGGCTGTTTCCTAAGAAGAGTGGCTGCATGGCTCTGCAGCCCGCATCAGCTGCCCTTGGGCAGTGGCTTGGGATATGATGATGCTGCAGAGGCTGCAGGCAGAGGGAGGATGAGCCTAACCCCGTCCTATGGGGGTGACTCAAAAAGTACTCCTGAGCCTGCCATGGCCAGAGACCTGGGGTGGGGCTGGAGAGAAGAGCAGGAGATCAACAGGATCTTGTTCAGTTAATGCTTTTTATGGAGTTATAGAAAGTGTTAAAAGGGCTAAGGAGGGGCTCAAAGAAAGCATGGATGGGCCTGAAATCGAAGAAAGCTGGGAAGCGGCTCTGCCAAGCACAGTGAGCCAAGCTGGGGCTAGCTACTGGCTGAGCCAAGGATGCTCGGTGGGGCACTGAGATCATGGTGAGGCTGGCACAGGAGCATTGGGATTCGCCCGGCAGTGCCACAGCATTACCCGCGGTGCAGAGCTGTGCCATCAGACATTAGCTTGAATTTTGCTCAGACCCTCATCATAACTCCAAGAGCTTTTGATAAGCAGGGAGCCCCTCTGCCACCTATGTGGGCTGGGAGCCACAGGCTGCCATCCTGAAGGGGCGCTTAGGGGCAGCCAGGTCCTGCCCGCAGAGAGCAGGGGTGTCCCTTTGCTCCAGGCACCCCAGAGTGTCCCATGGGTGAGAAGAAGGCTCCATTGCCCACCTTAAACACCCCCTGCACACCCTTCTGGGAGAGCCCTTCCCCAAACTGCAGGTTCTGGCTGCTGTAGGGTGTTTGCTGCCTGCACCCAGCGTGCCAGCTCCTTTCTGGCCCATCTTTTGGGGGAGAAAATGGCCCCAAGGACCTACCTTGGGATGTCACAGGCTCGGGGGCCAACGTCAGGCTGTGGAGGCTGAGCAGGATGGCAAGGAGCAGCGAGAGCAGCCAGCCCCGGCACAGGCGGGCTGCCATCCCACACCCTGTGTGCCGTGCCGTGCTCAGCCCTTTCCAGCACCCCAGGAGCTGCTGCGGCTACTCTGGGTGATACCTTTATCTGGGAAGTCGTGTCTGTGCAGCTCAGGAAGCCTGGTTGGAGGCTCCCCCCACCCCATCGCCGGCACTTCCCCGTGCCTGAAACCACCGTGCCGTGGCCCCTCCGCCGCCAGCCGCACTGCCAAGAGAGACTGCTCCTATCAGATAGGCAGCACGTCCTGCCCTTGTGGCTACCGGCATGCTGGGAGGCAGGAGTAGGAAGAAAAACAACCCCTGAGAAACCAGGGAGGCCCCCAAATGGGGCAAATAGGGCAAGGCAGGCTGGTGGGCTCTGCAGGCACATGGGGCATGGGGTGGCTCCTCTGGCTCCATCCCGCCCTGTGGTGCCTGGCACCAATGTGTGCCAGGTCTGCTCTGTACGGCCCAGCGGCACCGTCCTCATGGCAGGAGGGCTGCAGCCATGGGGGGCATTGGCAGGGCCCGCACAGATGCTAGTGGTGCCAGTGCAGGAGCAGGGCCATTGTGGTGGGGTCCCGCAGGCACGCTCAGCCTTGTGCCAGCCGACCACTGCCACTTGGTGTGGGCGGCCGAAGGGGTGTCCCACCCTGCTGGGGTGCAGCACCAGGGCGCGAGGAACCACTCGCACAAGCGTCCCAGCCGTGAAAAGGGCAGGTTGGTGTCTCCTTGCCCTGCAGCAGCCAGGGACAGCACCAGGGGCACCAAGGGGAGATGGGAACAGACAGCACCAATATTCCACAGTCAAATTTTTTTTGTCAAACCAGTCCCACTTACTTCTCCATCTGGCTACTGGGCTTTGCCGTCAGGGAGGCAAAAAGCAGAAAGCCCTTGGTTTGAGCAGGGCTGATGACGCTGCCTCAGTTGCCGTTTCCAGCCAGCAGTGGAGGAGGTGGCACATGTCAGGATGCCTGCAAGGGCCGGTCCCCAACCCTGTTTCGCTGGGGACCTCAGTGATGCAGCAGAGACACTGCTTACCATCAGCTGCCGCTGACACCAAAGAGCACTGGAGACCAGAATGGGAAATCAAAGTGATATTGACAGGGTTGAAACACCTTCTGGGGAAAGACTCTTGTCCAGAAGGGTATATACCAAACACATCTGCCTTGGGGTGGGATAACGGGCTCTGTAGGAGCAGCCCTTGCTTCCCATGGATCACAGAAGACAACTAGACGGGCAGCTGGATGGCAAGCCTAGGGCTTAGCAAGCTGAAGTCAAGGGAGACAAAGCCCATCTGCTGTCAATATAACAAACCACAGCAGTGCAGGACGAGGGACTGCAGCCTGGGGCAGGAGCTCCTGTGGCAGGGTCAGTGCAGAGCCCAGGTGAACCTCGAGGGACTGGCGTGCGCAAGAAATGCCCCAGCAGCATTTGACTGAGCAGGCTGGTCGAACCCGACGGTCCCTTTGCAAGATGCAGGAAGTTACCCTATGGCTTGGCACAGCGCCGGCTGGCTGGGGTGGGAAGAGTGTGGAGCTGCACAGCCCCATGGGGACCAGCCAGATGAGCGGGCCCTCCCTGTGAAGAGCAGCCAGCCGAGGGGAAGCTGCAGGAACAGTTTTCAAGCATGCAAGAGGCAGCTGTGCAGAGGAAGAACATAGTCTGTTCTCCATATCCCTTGGGAATAGGAAAGTCTTAAATTGCAGGGAGCAGATCCCAGTTGGATACTAAAGACCCATCCCCCATGATGACACCTGGGGCTTCTCTGGGGGTGCTCAGGCTTCCCTGGGGATCATCAGAGGACCCCAACAGGGACAGGATCCTGAGGAGCGCCCACCATGGCAGCAGGCCATCAGGGCCCCACATCCTGTTCCCTGGTGCCATTGCGGGGGCAGAGCTGGGACCTCCCCTCCCCTCCTCTGGACCCGGCTGCCTGTTGCACTACGTTTATTGTCCGTAAGGCAGAGCTGGCACCTCTGAAGGGTTGCTGCAGAGCTCGAGGCTGAGCACAGCCAATGCTGTCCTTTGTCCCTTTGCATCCACCGGGGTGGCCATGTCCCATGCCAGCAGCGATACCTGCAGCCCCACTGGCACCACTTCAGGCCCAGAGCACACTGAGAGCTGCAGGGCAGGCAGCTAGTGGGTTGCCGCTTCTCCTCTTGCCCCAAAGCGTGGGCATTTTGTGTCTGTGGCCACAGGTGGCTGTACCCCAGCTCCTTGGAGAGCCGCTCTCCTGCCTGCTCTGCTGCAAACACCCTGCCAGCACTTGTCCTTGGGGGCCATCCCAGTGCATCCCCCAGCAGTGTGGGGCCATGCTGGTGGCTGGTGGTGTGCCAGAGTGGCCAGCACATACCGGGTAGGTAGCCAGGGAGGGGATAGCGTAGTCCTGCTGCAGGAAAGGTGCTCTCAGGAAGGGGCACTGGCGTTTGGCCGCTCGGCCCCGGCATGGGGACGGGCAGCACCTCGTCCCCACAGCACTGTCCCAGCAGTCTGGGGCCAGCGTTGCCCCTCTGCGCGGTGCCAGCGCAGCCTCATGCCTCCTCGGCAGTGGCATCGATCCCTGCATAGGTGAAGTTCTCGAACAGTGCCATGTTCACATAGGCCTGTGGGGAAACTTTAGTCAGAAGCCAGTTGTGACAGTGTCCCCATCTACCTTCTGTCCCCACTGGCACATTTGTGGGCACTGTGCTCTGGGGGAGAGGTGATGGGGGTATCCACAACTGATGAGTGATGCTGGGGTTACCCCCACACATGGTGGGGTCACACAGGTTCTGCTACTGGGTGTCCCAGCCCCAAGCCCAAGGGATGCTCCAGCATTTGGACAAGCCCCGCATTGGGTGGGCATCCCTCCCGTGCCCTGCACCCAGCCCTGCCACCGCCGCCACTCACCTTCCTGGCCTCCAGCATGCGGATGAGCTGCATGGAGATCTGGGCGAAGGGTGGGCGCTCGTAGGGGCGGTCGCGCCAGCACTGCCTCATCAGCTCGTACCTGGGGACAGAGATCGGGCAGCGGCTCAGCATGCATGGAGGGGAGAGGCAGCAGAAAAGCTGTTTGTGGGAGATGGGGGTAAGCAGGTGGGAAACTAAAGCCCAGGAAGGGTGTGTGGGGGGTGGGACCCTGGCTCATCCCCCAGCTACAGTACAGAGGGGAACCAGGCAGGTGCTACCGCAAGTTGGTGGGAACCCCGTGGGGCAGTGGGGTCAGGGGGATGCAGGTGACACCATCAGCCAAGGCACTGTGCCCACTTACACCTCATCATCACAGTTGCGCGGCTTCTCCATGCGGTAGCCCTGGGGCAGCTTCTCATAGAGCTCGGCACACGTCATCCCGCAGTACGGCGTCCCCCCTGCGGTCAAAGACACATGGCTGGCTGTGGTGAGGACGGTCCCTGCGTGTCCCATCCAGAGCTGCAGGAGGACCAGGCCTGCAGGGACCCGCGTGGAGGCAAGGGACAGAAAAGAGCCTTACCCAAGCTGACGATCTCCCAGAGCAGGACACCAAATGACCACCTGAAAGGGCAGGAGGCGAGGCTGTGACGGAACCCCTAACCATGCCCCACTGGCGGGCACGGGGCAAAGCCTAGGGTGGAGCGGGCAGCCAGGGCTCAGGCCAAGCCAGCAGCTCCCGAGGGAGATGCACCAGTATCACCTCCTGCCCTTGCAGCACCCAGAGCAAAAGCATTGCCACACTGAACACCCCAGAGAGGGATGGAGGTAGCCGCAGCCGTGCCCCAGGCCTGGTGCCCCTGTCTGCAGGACTTACACATCGCTCTTGGTGGTGTACACACTGTAGTTCAGGGACTCGATGGCCATCCAGCGAACAGGCAAGCGGCCCTGGGGAAACAGAGAATGACCGTCAAGGGACGGGGGATGCCCCATGGACGGAGAGCAGCCATGACCTGGCCATTCACGGCGTGGTGGGTTGTTCCCACTGATGGAAAGGGTCCTGCCCACTACATCAGTGCAGGCCCCATGGAGATGCTTTGCTCCTGCCTCACCATTGTCTTCTTCACGTAGACCTCCTCCCCTCTGGAGAGGCCAAAGTCAGCAATCTTGGAGGCCAGGTTTTCTCCCACCAGGATATTCCTTGCTGCCAGGTCCCTGTGAATGAACTGAAAGGGGCCAGCAGTCAGCAGGAGCCACATGGTCCCTCCTGTTAGCCCTTGGGGTCTTGTGCCCTGATCAAGAGTCCCCAGGCCCCTGGGGAAAGCATGCTCTGGGGGGCTTGCTGGGGATGTACCTGCTTCTCACTCAGGTACTGCATCCCCTTGGCCACGTCTGAAGCAAACTGGAGGAGCTGCTGGGAGGTGAGGGTGGAGGCAGTGCCATGCTCCTTGGCAAAGGCTGGATCTGTCTCCAGGACTCGGCTTTTGCGGAGGAAGTCAAGGAGGTTTCCGTAGGGAGCATACTCAATGGCAATGTACAGGTAGCCTGGGGGGAAGGAGGAGGTTGGGCTCATGGGGCTCTCCCTGGCAAAGAGAAATACATAGCCGGGCAGGGGCTGTGGGGCTAAGGATGGGGGAGAGGGGGACAGCCCTCACCCTTGTTCTCGCAGGCACCCAGCAAGTTGATGATGTTGGGGTGATGGCCCAGTTTGCACAGCACCTCCAGCTCCCCAGCAAAGTCCCGATGGTCATTCTCTGAAGCAAACTCTGGAAGCAAATCGGGTATGGACACCTCAGTCCTACAACAAGGGTCCTTCCTCTGCTCTTCCACTGATGGCTTCTAGCCCTGGGCATGGCCCAGGATGCAGCTGCAACCCCCAGCCCACCCTGCCCACCTCCCCACATCGCTCACCTTTCAACATCTTGATGGCTGCGTTCATTTTCAGGCCATCCTTTTTAATCATGGCCCTGATGACCTGCCCAAAGTTGCCCTCCCCGATCATGT
This sequence comes from Anhinga rufa, assembly GCA_013400875.1. Lineage (NCBI taxonomy): Eukaryota > Metazoa > Chordata > Aves > Suliformes > Anhingidae > Anhinga > Anhinga rufa. The sequence goes on from VZTV01025655.1 coordinate 36,836, forward strand.
CCTCAAACTTGATGTCTTCCCACTCCAGAATAGGGTAGCTGAGGGGCTCGGGCTGCGGCTTGGGCCGGCGCGTCAGGGTCAGGGTCCCCGAGTTGAACTGCAGGATGGTTTCTTCCCCCTGGCAGATAGGAGTGGGTGAGGTTAGAGGCACCGGGCACCCCTCTGCCCGTGCGGCAGTCCCGGCAGGGCAGGCATCATGGGCAAGGGCGGGCTCCGCACCCTCTCCATGTGGAAGTGAGGTCTGGCTGCATCCGGACTGGAGGCTATAGAGCGTGACCTGGACCGGGCTGGAACGTGGGGAGCTGGGGACATGGTCCTGGAGGGGCAGGCAGCACTCACCGAGCCAGACTGGTATGTAAAGGTGCGGCGCCGGTGGAAAAAATTCTTCTTGATGAGGAAAAGCGCCAGGAGGGCAAAGAGGATGGTGAGGCAGGTGACGGACACGGAGCCGATGATGGCCAAGAGCAGCTGCTGGTCTATTCCCGCCTGCTCGGTGCTCTGGCTGCCCAGGCTGGGCGGCACACTCAGCGCTCCTGACGAAAGGAGGGATGGAGGGTCATGGTCCATGGCTGAACCATGCCCAGGCTGCACAGGTGGCCAAACACAAAGACGGCAGTCCTCTCCTGGCACCCTGGGATCCCATGAAGACACCACAGCTGCATCCCAAACTCCTGGGGCCACGGTGGCACAGGGGTGAGAGTGTCACTGCCTGGGCCCTGCCACCGAACCCGCCAGCTTCTGGATCCTCCAACTAGCTCTGGGTCCAGCTACCAGCTCTTCCCATGCTGGCTCTGCTCTACTTCTTTAGCCCCTTGTGCATCGTGTCACCCTCTGGCCAAGGCAGAACCACTCTGTGGGTGCCATGCTGTCACCATGCCACCCCTGCCCCATCAGGACTAGGAGGAGCAGGATTTCTGAAGATGCCCTCAAATGTTTTGGGTTTGGGGTGCTGCTTCAGATCTGCTCTCTGAGGTTACCACGAGCACCCCAGTAGCTTTTTGCTGACCCGGATGCTGAGCCCAAGCTCCAGCAGAGCCACGAGCCTCCTGCCTGCTGGGATACCCTACTCACCATCCCCCAGGGTCTTGGCTTTCGCGGGCTGGCTCCACTCCCCTGGGACGTGGGAGTTGGCCCGGACACGAAACTGGTAGCTGGTGCTGGCATTGAGGCCCCCGACAATCTTGGTGGTCTCAGCACCGCTGTCGGTGTCGATCCACTGAGGCTCGCTGGTGCCGCCCACCTGCTGCAGCTCCACGATGTACTTGGTGATGCCCCCGTTGGGGTACTCTGGGACCTGCCAGGAGAGCCTGACGGCGGTGTCGGACACAGACTCTGCTGAGAGCGACCGCGGGGAGGAGGGCCCTGGGACAAGGAGAGGAGACCATCAGAGCATCCCAGCCTCAGAACCCCTCAAGCTAGACGCCTCTGTATTGTCTAACTATTGGGATATTTTCTTTCTTCAACCCTCCCTCACACATGGCAGGTTTTGAGCATCTTACCATTCCCACCACCTCCTGTGAGCCTTCTCTAGCCTGCCCACATCCCTAACCCCAAATTGCTAAATTGTACAAAGCTCTTAAAATTACCAAGTGGAGAAAGCCTCACATTCTTCAAGTCTGACGCCCACCATCCCTCCCAAGGTGTACCGGCTGCCATGGAGCCTCACTGAAGGCCTCATGCACTCCTTCCCCTTTGCCTGCCAGAAAGGTTGGTCAGGCTGATGCTGCACCTCCCCACGGCCTCCCACCCACGTGGGAGGCTGCATGTGTGTGTGCATGTGCCCCCAGAAGGAGCTGCAGATTTCCTCAAGCCCTAGTGACCATCCAGCAAAATTACCAGGCAGCAGGATTAAATAAAACCAAAGGGAAATACTTTTTTTCTTGCAAAGCATAATTATATGGAGGAACTTGTTGCTACAGGGTGTTGCAAAGGCTGCAATTATAGATAGGTCCATCAGGGCTTGGGCAAGGGTGCAGAGGAGAGATCTGTTTGTGAGCATCACTTGTGATGACCTGAATGTCATGTTCAGCTTAGGATGTTTCTCAGTTGCTTGGTGCTGGAGGCTGTGGGGTCTAGTGGGGAAAGGAGGACACATTTTCCGCCAAGCAGCTGTTCATGCACTATCAGAGATGGGATACAGAAGCAGCCAGACCTGGGGATGGTCACTGTTACATTTATAACTGATTTATCATTGTTATTCCCTGTAATAATTCCCTGTGCACTGCCAGACCCACCTTTGCTGTTGATCATGACCTTGTAGAGGTCAGAGGGGGGCCCCAGGCTGGCGCAGTGGTAGACCAGCACCTCCAGCCCATACTCCTTGTTGAACTCCAGGTCCCTGATGCGGGCAGAGAGTACGGAGATGGATGTGATGTTTTTCTCATAGACCAGCAGCCTTGCAGAGTCAAAGAGGTGGACGATGAACCCATGTGCTGGCTCGTGGTTACTGGGCAATTTCCAGGTGACATGAAGTGTGTTTTTCTCCTCTATGGACCAACCTTCAATCACAGGCTTGACTGTGGGCTCTGTGAACAAAAAGGCAGCAAAACCTCACGTGCAAGGCTAGGGGTAGGGTCAGTGATAGGGTCAGGGTGAAGGTGAGGGATTTGGGGGGCTCACCAAGGCACTCGGTCACCATGATGGCCTCAGGCCCCTTGTTGCCCTCCCCACCAACCCCTGGCCGGCTCAGCTGCACCTTAACGACGTAGGCAGTCACCGGACGGAGGTTCATGAGGGTGATGTTGTCGCTGTTGTCGACTGTGGGCCAAGAGGACATGTCAGAGCCATGCTCATGACTCACACTCTGCCCCACCACTGGCATCCTCCCCGGCATCACTGCAGCGGTCTCAGGATGGAGACCTCTGCGCACTCCAGACCCCCACTGGCTGGGGCAGCCATCCCCTCCCGCCTGGGTCCTACCTGTGTCCCCCCTCCCCAGCAAACACATACCCACAATGGATGACCATGCTGAGGTGTCGTCCTTGGGCTTGTAGAGCAGCTTGATGGACACAATGGGTCCATCGCCGGAGAAGCAGTCCACAGGTGCCACCACGAGCTGGCGGCTCTGCTTGGCCAGCAGCCGTGGGGGGCTCAGGGGTGCTGGCGGCACTGGGGATGAAGGATGGAATGACATTAATGGGACTGGGAGCAATGAGGAGCAGAGCGTGGGGACATCCACCACCTACTGGCTTCTTCCAGCTTTGTCAGGGAAGCCTTTTAACACCACCCAAACCTGTCTGCTGGCACTGCAGCACACGATGGGTACCACCCAGTCCGGGGGGGGGTTGGCATTGCCACACCATGCTGTCATCCTCCCCCAGCAGCTCTGGCTCATCCCACTCATGCTGCTGCCCTTTCCTCACCTCGGATGTTGACCTTGACTTTCCGGCTGTCCTGGCCCCCAGTTGTGGAGACCCGGCACTCCCAAAGCCCTGTGTCTGCCTTCGTCAGGCGCCGCACCTGAAACTCGCAGGTGATCTGGCCCGGCTCGATGATGGCTTTGATGAGCTGCAGGCACAGAGGCTGCTGTCAGCCCCCCGGCTCAGCCCCCTGGCTCCCCGCGCTGGCCTGAAGCTGCCCAGCAGACTGGTGGCGAAATGGGTGCTTTTGGGGGAGCCGGCAATGCAGGTGGGGGCTGATGTGTGGGGATGGTGGTGGGGTGAGGGCATGGGGTGGTGGGGAACAGGCACCAGGCAAGCAGCAGTACCTTGAGCACGGTGCCGTCAGCCTTGCGCAGCTCCACGCTGTCGCTGGCAGGGAGCGGGTTGCCGGTAGCCACGCAGCTGATGACAGGCTCCGAGCCCAGGTTGAACTCCAGCTCTGACGCCAGTTGGATGATCTGGGGGAACCAGTCTGGCATGGAGAAATTGGCATTAGGGCTGGCCCCACTCCTCCCCAGGCATGAGAGAGGCTGGCAACTTTCTCCGGTCCCAGCTGCAGCTGGACCCTGGATCCCAGGGGGCTGGTGCTGGGTGCTGCCATCTAGCCCTGATCCCTACCCCACGTGCCAGGCTCAGCAATGCTCTCAGCACAGCTAATCCCAGGGGGCCAGACTAGATGGTCCCCTTGCAGCACCCTGGTTTCCATAGGGTTGGGGGCTATTTCTGCAGGCCAGGGGTGCTGCTGAGCTGGGTGGCAAGACCAGTAGCTGATGGCCCCCCCAGTCATCGGTGAGGAAGGAGCTGGAGCCCACCCAAGGGTGGGGGACAGAAACCCACTGTGGCCCCATACAGCCTCACCTGACTTCTCACAGTGCTGCCCATGCCAGCCTGCAGGGCAGATGCAGCCACTGAAGCGGTTACAGCTGCCTCCATTTTGGCAGGTGCACCCCAGGGCACAGTCGGGGCCGTAGTATCCTGGGGGACAGGCTGCGGGAAGAGGAGAGCTTGCTGCTACCCCCAGTTGCGGTGTGGGGCCAGCATGGCGCAGGACCATGGAGACAGAGACCATGGGCAGCTGGTGCAGGCAGTAGCACTGCTCAGCCCACACCACCTCCCAGGCTGGGAGAGATTTGCACATGCCCTGGAGGATGGGTTGGATGGGCGATGTGATGGGTACCTGCATCCCCATACCTTGGCTGCAGCGAGAGCCGCTCCAGCCTGAGGCGCAGGAGCAGCCGTAGGGGTCCGGCAAGCAGAAGCTCAGCCCTTTGCAGCCCTGGGCTCTCTGGCATGTCTCCTGGCAGTTGCGGCCAAACTGGCCTTCCCGGCAGGCTGGAAAAATAAGCGTGGTCTGCCCTCACCCTCTGTTCGCTCATGCACTGCTTGTGCATGGCGTAGCACTGGCTCAGGTGCCTGGAGCCCCTGTATCACCACCCCAAGCAGGTACAGAAGCTGTGTCCTGTTGAGGATGTGGATGGTCCAGCCCTGCTCCAGAAACAGTGGGCACCGTGGGCAGGGAGGTGCTGGGGATGCGCGCGGCATTTCTGGCCACAGCGCTTGGGTTTTGGGGAGCAGCAGGGCCACTGTGCATGCCCTTGGGCACAGCTCCCGCTGGTGGACAGCCCAGCACCTACCTCGCTCGCAGCGGGTGCCCATGAACCCAGGAGGGCAGATGCACTCGCCAACGTGGTCGTGGCAGATGCCGCCATTCAGACAGTCGGGACAGTCCTTCTCACAGGATGGTCCCCATTTCTTTGCAGGGCAGGCTGCAGAGAGAGCGAAGGGGGTGCAGGATCACACCAGGCCAGGGGGCAGGGTACAGTTGCCTATCCCTGTGTCCTGGGGAGCTGGGTCCCCGCTCACCTCTCACGATCAGGCGGTAGAAGGCACTCCACAGAGGGCTGTCCCCCATGAATGTGGCGCTGTAGACCCCATTTTCACTCACGCTGATGTTGGGGAGTGTCAGTGTGACAAGGTCACCCCTCACCTCGCTGCGGTCCGTGGTCTGGTAGTATGTGCCTGCAAGGGGGCAGAGGGTGACCAGGGGCCCCCCGGTGCCCCTTGGGGCCAGTGCCAGGCACTGGCTGGGAGCATCCCCAGCCCCGCGCCTACTCTCGGGGCCACTTGCCATTTCTTTTCCACATAACGTCTGTCTCCTTCCTCTTGAGGACCCTGGCAGAGAAGGTGGCCGGCTCGGCGATGTTCACAGACTGTGTGGCCTTCACTGGGAAGAGGTGGGCTGCGGAGGAGGAGGATGAGGCTGAGCAGTGGTCACCCCCCAGGGTGCTTGCACCCAAGGGCAGTGCTTGTGCCCTGAGACCAGCGACCCCAAAACGCAACCCTGGTGCAGCCCAGTACCCACCACACGTTTCTGCTGGGATGTCACGATGTGCCTCCCCGTTGCCCCACGTGGGAGCTGGGACCCCTCGAGCCTCCGCAGGGACAGGCGCTCCCTTCCTGGCCCTTCCAGCCCCCATGGGCAGACACCAAGGAGCAGGATGGGGCACCCTCCCCTCTGGCCAGCCCGCCAGCCCCAGCCCAGTGTAGCATGTCGGTGGCAGCAGCCTGGGGAGGTGACAGCTGGGACAAATCCACAGGGTGCACCCCACTTGCTGCCAGCCCGGGGAGGTGCAGAGCTGCTGCAGGCAGTGACAGCATGGGCAGGCGAAGGGCGGAGAGGGGAAGCAGGCGTGCGAAGAAGGGCTGCACGCCAGCCCACGGGACCAGCGGCCCTGTCATGGCTGTTTTCCTGATCTCCCAGCTGCTGGGGCGTGCAGCAGCAATGAACTCTCAGAGTATTAATATGAGTCAGTCAGAGCCCAGCTTTGAGCACAAATGGGGCTATAAATACGTTAAGGTCTGGGAAACCAAGCCCTGGGTGTGCCAGGACAGACACAAAAGAGGGCACAGCTGGGCCCTGGCTCTCAGAGCCTGCCTGCACACCACCTTGCACACACTAAAAGCAGCCACGCCAGGTCAGGGTTAAGGCACATCCAGCCCTGAGTCCTGCCCCGGCAAGGCCGGCGGCCAGGAGGAAGCAGCACATGCTGTGGATGCCTGGGGAAGGGCACCACAGGTCACGCGTCCCAGTAATTCCCCATATTTGCTTCCCTGCCTTCAGCGGTATGCCCAGGAGCTTCCCGAGTCAGATACTATCTCTCTAGTTGGGATCTTTCTACCACCGACTTTGCAGTCCCTTCTTAAGGGCACACAGGTGTGCCCCGACACGGCCCCATGCACACCACTTTGCATTTACCTATGCTGAATTTTATCTGCCGCTCCACCACCGCTCAGCAGTGCCTGCAGCCCCTCACGGAGCTCATCCGGCCACTGGCAGCTTGGGGACAGCAGCTGGCACGGCCACTTGTTCAGTTCTTTGTAACCACTATGAGTGGCAGAGGTCCCTGCAGAGACCCCACGCCACACCGGTGGGGACTTCCCCGCATGACAAGAACCACAAATTGACTCCTATTCTTGCTCCCTTTCTTTTAGTCAGTTATTTACCCATGCAGAGGCCGCCCCTGCCACCTCCTGGGTGCTGAGTTGCTCCCAAAGAACCTTTGAAAGGGAATTTTCTTAATTTTCTCTGGAAACCCGAGCAGACAGCATCAGCCAGCTCACCCACTGTATCCTCATTGCTGCTGCCCGGACACCCCTCCCCACTGCAAACTCACGCTGCCTCTTCCTCAGGTGCCACATAAACACAAATTCTGCTCTTTATTACAGTTTCTACTAATCTGCCTCATTCCAATTTGGGTTTACAAGCCTGTAACTCCCAACCCAGAAAGCTTTTAGGAAAGGCTGGCATCCCATGAGGAGCCTTGCCAGCCACCCTCTACTCACGCCCCACAGGCAGCGGCACAGCCCTGCTCACAGCAAGCCAGGCCTGGAAATGCTGCACTGCTCTGTTCAGCTATTTATTGCCTGTCTCCTGCTAACAGTGCTGGCATTTTAGACAGATCCCCCGAGAAGTTTCCCTAGATTCTTTATCGTGCTCATGGATGCAAAAATAAAAGAATTTTGTTTTTACTGCAATGGCCTCTCTGGGTATTCTAAAAAATAGGTTATTGCCAGGTTTAAACTCTTCTGAAATTGCTCCTCATGACCTTTTTGGTCTGTTTTGTTCTGGTTTTACAGCAAAACTTGCAAAATTTATCATCCTTCCTGTGTTCTTCTTTGTGCATGACCTTTTGGAAGACGCCAGCTTTCCTCTAGCAGCGTTACCCACCCACCGCTTCATCTCCCTGGCCTGCTTTGGTGCGCTCTTGGGCTTAACAGGAGAGACAATACATGCCAAGCCTCCCCAGTGGGTTCTGTACACAGCCCTCCTTCCCCTTGCAAAGATGTAATTTTTTTGGTTACTTTTTCCTTTGATCCATCTTCCTAATCTTTTTGTTTTCCTTTTGCTTCTCTAAACTAAACAGAGCAACAGCAGCTTGTGTGGCACTTGGAAAAAAAAAACACTTTTTTGGCACTTGTAAATCCTGCAGGGGCTTGGACCTGGACACCAACCAGCTCCTCCACAGCGGTATTTTGGCCTGGCTATGGAGACCCAGGAGCAGAGGGCTGGCCGGGACCCCACCACCATGGGACACCCCATCATCCCCACAGGACCCCAGAGCTGTCATCTCCCCCAGCACTTATATAAGGTGAAATCTGGGGGTGCTGCACTCCTCCTCCCCACCACTGGCCGTGCCCCCCATTCTGTCTCCCGGTGCCTCTGCCCTACTCCCTCGGTGCTGTTTCCAACAGCACCACTGCCATTTTTGGGTCCAACCTCTGGCCAAGGATGAGGGCTAGTCCCTGCTCCTTGGGGGATGCTTGCACCCTACTGGCAGCCTCTGTTCCTCAGCCTGGAGATACTAGAGCTGCTCAAAACCATATGTTAAAGCTGTGTTTTAACACGGGCAGGGAAACTTGTATCCCTTGTCTCATTCTCAGCAAAAGGTTGATGCTTTTAGCCAAAACTTTATAAATAAAAGCTAGACAGCCAGCATCCTGAGGCAAACAGCTATCACAGAAAATTTAAATCCTAATAGTTTTGCTATGTCTCAAACACAGGGGGAGCAGAGGCCGGGCAGGCAGTGTGGGAGGGCGCTGCCCTGGGCAGTATCCCCACCACCAGCCAGCCTAGGGAGGCCCTTTTGGCTTATATGGCCCAAAATGTGAGCAGAGGACAAGAGCCCAGTGCCGCTCTCGGCTGTGGTGCACCCTGGCAGTGCCTTTCGTGGAGACCCCACTGCGGGAATGGTAACATGCTGCTGCGGGCGGCATGGTGCTCGCCAAGCGCCTGGGGAGGCTGCTGGAGACGCTCCCCGGTGCTACCTCCTCGCAGGGAGCCCGTGGCGGGGGCACGAGGCTGGCACAGCTCCCATGGGCAGCCCTCCGCCCATGGTTAATGATTTACAGACCCACCACATCCTCCAAGGGCGCCCGGCTTCCTCTTGGACCTTGCCCTGCTGCTGGGCACCGTTCCCAGCCCAGCCAGCTGCCTGTGTTGCCACCTGTCCCCACACACCTCCGAGGGCTCGGCCGCACTCCTCCGGCTGAACATCCCTCCCCTCTCCACACCACCGGTGGCAGCAGACCCCAAACATAGCCCGTGGGTCACTGCTGTCCCCCTGCCATGCCGGCTGGCGCTGGGATTGTGAAGCACGGGGCAGGTAGCTCCCACGCGGACACAGCTGGCAGGCGGGGGGCTGCCTGCCGCCCCCCCAGACGCTCACCATTGTGGCTGTTGTGCACGTAGACCACCTGGGCCTGCTCGGTCGGGGTGCGCCCCATGCAGTAGAGGATCCCCACCAGGTCGGCCATGGAGAAGCCCCTGGCCTGGACGTGGTTGCTGCGGTTGCGGTAGTTTTGGAAGCCCGTCTTTGGGTGTGTCATCACGATCTTGTTCTCCCGCTCAATCTGCAGGTAGCTCACGTCGCGCTCCCCCATGACGCAGGAGAGGAAGAAGTCTGAGTGGGACAGGCTCTGCACGTTGGCGATCAGGGTGATGTCCAGGATGGCCCCTGGGGTGGGGGGAGCACGAGGGCACATCACGACTGGACAAGGGCACAGCCATCTGCCTCAGGGCCAGATGCTCTCGCCCAGATGTCACCCCCTTTCCAGGACATTCTTGCCACCTGCAGCCCAGGAGGCACAGCCAGGACACAGCCAGGTCGGGTGCAGACCCATTGGGATGGCATGGTGGGCATTTCCACTCTCCTTTTGGAGATCCCCATGGGCTCAGCCTCCCGCCACGAGCCAAGCGTGCAGCAGGACAGGGGTTCTGGGGGCCCTCTCCTCCCACAAGCCCGATGCCAGGGAGAGGCAGGCAGAGAAATGCAGTGCTGGCCTCTGAGGTCTCCAAATGGCTGATCACAAAGGGATGTTTCCTCCCTCCAAACCCTGCTCTGATGGCGCCACTGAGCTCCCACAGCCGCCTCATCCCACCAAGCCTCCCTGGGGCAGGGGCTGCTCCCTGGGGCAGAGGGAAAGGGGTGATTTACCTGCCAGCCATGGGAGGAGAAGCAGAAGATAAATCTGGAGTCCCATGTCCTTGAGGTGTGTCTCAAATCTGGCACAGGTCAGAAAATCCCCAGCATGTCCCAGCCACGAGGGTCGGAGCCAGAGGCCGTGGTTGTCTAGGGGCTCCACATGAGCAGTGGCTCAGGACCCCTGCTCCTTGCCCGAGCCCCCCATCTCACCTCCGTTCTGCTGCCCGGCGTCTGGGGGAGCTGGGACCACCTCCTCTGGCACATAGCCTGGGCACGGCGAGGAAGGTGCCCCCGTCGTTGCTTGCTTGGTGGCCACCCAGATGCTCAGGAGCGGGGCTTGGTGGCAAGGAGGCCACTGGGGTTCCCTGCCCAGTGGCAGCTCTCCTGGGGAGCAGGCGCTCACCCCTCCAGGGCTAGGGCTGCGTGCTCAGGGATCCCCGAGCCATGCTGAGCCTCCAGCCTGGCCGGGAGGTGCCCTGGCCCACCTCCTCGCCCACTGTGCAGAGGGTCTCATGCCCCAGCCCGCCCGGGTGGCAGCATCCCCATCCCCTCGGCGCAGCCCCACAGCCGACGGCTGTGGGAAGTGGTCTCTGGAGCAAGGAAAGGAAAGGGGCCAAGGGGCCGTGGCTGGTGGCGGTGGCGGAGCCAAATCCTGTTTCCCATGCGGCGTTTCCTGCTCTCCACCCATTGTTTGGAGACAGGACTGACTCTAGGAGCCGGCGGGAGCTGCCCCACACAGGCTGTCCCCCGGCGTGCAGCGTGCAGCGATGCTGAGGCCGTATACTTCTCCTAACACCTTGGCGTCTCACCACCACAAGCTGGGGTGCCAAGGCATGGCCCCACCTGGGCTCCGCGTTGTGCCAGGGTCAGACTCACGCCTGCAGCAGCCTGTTGCAGGGCCGCTGTCCGGGTTGAAAGGGGCTGAATGGGAGCACAGGCAGGACGATGAAAAGTCGGCCAGCCCACATGGCAGGATGGCTGCTGCCAGGGGAGAAAACTGGCATCACCCAGCATTCACAATCACAAGCACAACCATGTTGCAGTAAGCACGTCTGGGAGGAAGCAGACAGCAGCAGAAAGCCTGGCTTTCCCTGAGTGCTTTCCCATGTACAGTGCTGGCACGGGGACCGGCATGGGCACGGCATGGCATGGCCCCCGCTGCGCTGGCAGCCCCGGTGTCCTGTACTCAGCCCTCCTGTGAGGCTGCCCCAGCCTCCGGCGGGCTCCAGGCTCTTCACCTGGCGAACGAAAGGCATTCCCCAGGAAATCACCGTAAGCTTCACCTGCCAAACCTCATGCTGCTTCACAAACTGAGCTGTTCCCACGTGAAAGCCAGGGCTGCCAGGGAGCGAGACTCATGTTTTGGTGTGTCCTGAGCCCATGCCGTATCCGGCCAAAAATCTAAAGCACACATGGAGAGGAAAGGGAAATCCATTCATCGCTTCCGACTATTTACAGCGTGCTCCGGAGCCGCGCAGGGCCCACGGCGTGCTGAGGGAGGGATGGCAGTGAGCAGGGGCTCCCCTAGCTCAGCCACCCAGCCACCCCGCAACAGGAGGGATGGAGAAGTGCCGAAAAAGATGGACACCAGATGCAGCTGCCACCATTTACCTGGAAAACTAAGCACGATGCTTTGCCGTGGCCTGTGCATAGGTGAGGGGCTCTGTTTTTGGGAGATCCCCAGAGCACCTGAGGCACAACCATACAGTAAATGCGGAGCACAAGGCCATCTTGCAGTGGGATGCGCAGGGGCTGGGCAGCCAAGGCTGGTTGCTCTTGCTGTCAGTGCCCTCCTGGGGAACCCCACATCCTCAGCCAACCCCAAGCTCATTTGCTTGTGTGTTGGGTCAGGGATGCACTCAGTACAGCTGCAGGAAGAGGATAGATACACGAATAGATAAATAAATGGCTTCTTCCCTTAGTTTACTGGCTGTAGAGGCCAGTCATGCTCAGAACCGTAATTGCCATCATGCCACTGTGTGCTTACACGTGCTTACACGTGGGGAAGCAACTTGTTCTGTGCTCCCCCGGCAGCACACAGAGCCATGAGTTATGATGCCCTCTGTGAAATGTCCTCTGACATGAGGATCTGTCTGAGGACAGGATTATTTACACAGAACAAACGCATTTTATGGGAAGGCTTTGCAACCACGGGTCCTGCAGCGCACTCCTCCAGGAAGCACAGCATGGCTCCTCTTACTGCCCAAGGGGAACCAGGGCATTGTTTTGCTCTTTTGGGGAATGGGAGTCATTTGGGGTCGGTGCTCCACACCAGGTGATGCCCAGGAGATCTCAGGGATCCACTGAGAGATCTGACCCAAGCTGATTTGTCCCCTTGCATTTTTTCTAGGAACACTTGGATAAGAGGTGTCTGTCTGTGCAGATCCCTCAGGTTGGAGGTGGGGTGGGAAGCCTCTCTGGGAGGTTTTGTGGGAAGATATAACCAGGGCCCTACAGCTCCAGTTTAACCTTATCTATTTCCAGGGGAGAGACCAGGGAGCCTGGTGCAGCCGAGCCCAGCCAAAGCAGCTCACCACAATCGCTCTCCTGTAATATGGGAAGCTCCAGCTGCCCAACCCACAGCACACTGAAAGCACCTGAATTTCTGCTGAATTCACAGACCTCAACTTTTTTGCTGAATCATGACAGACTAAAAAAAAAAGAGTTACAAAAATACCCCTTTTTGTTATCATTTGCACATTCTAATGCACGGCACTGCATGCCAGAAACCATAATGCACCGATACATTTCCTGATAGGAAACGCAAACGTCCTGCGAACCCACCGGCGGGCTGGGCTGCCTCAGCAACATTTTCAGGCCTTGTCTTTTGGCTGTTTGTTTTGTTTTATGTGCATGGTGGGTCCCAGGGAGGCCCTGCAAGGCCAGGTTAAGGGCTGTTTCTGCCAGGCACAAAAGTAGCCCAGGAGTGCGGTGGCCGAGCATCCCCAGCCCGCCCGGTCGCATCGGCAGGGCAGCTGGGGAGCAGGCAGCTGTGTGGTTGCGCTGGCGTCCACCACATGCTTGCGGGATCAAGGGTGGGCTGCTGGGAAGCCCTTTCCCCAAGGAAAGGGTGGGACGCGCAGCCATGGAGGAGCCCCTTGGCAGCTGGGGGAAGCGGGGCCGCCCTGTCCTGGCCGCCGCCAGGGTGGAGACTGCAGAGCAGCAGCACTCTTGTTGGCAGGCGGCTTCCTGTTGCTGAGCGGGAGCAGGAACAGGGAGCAGGGAAGAGAGCTCAGGACTCCCTCCTGCTGCAGAGGCAAAGCCAGGGGCGGGCGCTGCCATCACCTCCCCTGCCCAGGCTGTGGTCTGCTAGCCCTTGGCCACTCACCTGCCCCAGCACCCGTGGGCATGGGAGCATGTCCCACCCAACCAGGTGCCAGTAAATGCCAGCTGCTTTGACATAATTTCCCAGATTTTCACTGACTGCACGGCAGGGCTGGCAGGGAGCACTATTGATGAGTGGTGGGTCTGTGCAAGGGGTGCTGGAGGTGGTGGGGCACCCCTATCCTCTGGAACCTTCATAGGTGCTCTGGGTGCTACTCAGGGAAGTCACATTTTTATTAGTGACTCCCTGATGCCAGAAAGCCGACGCCGTTGGGCCACTGCTGGGCCCACAGACCTGCCTGTTTGCTGCATGTTTTAAACACTTTTCTGCCTGAATACCATTGAGACTTTTATTTTCCTGTAGGAAACTTTCCTGCCGCCTTGGCTCCAGCTTCTTCAGCCAAGGCTTGCTGCGTGCCCCTGCCCTGGGTGCGTGGGGCTGGGGCACAGCAGCCAGCACAGCACTGGGGCCGGGCTCAGGCTGCTCTCCTTGAGCATGGCCGTATTAGGGAGGATGCCACAGAGGTGCCCCCCGCCTCCTCTGCGCCCCCCAGCACCTCCTGGTGCTCCACTCCCACCGAGGCAGCCCCCACGGGACCCCACGGTCCACCAGGCAGATGCTGGCCGTCCCCTGGTCACCCATCACGGGAGGCGGTGGGTGGGAGGTGGCGGGGCGTGGTGGTTAATGCGTAACCCGTGCCGCCACCTTTCACCCGCGCTCGGCCGTCCGGAGGGAGCGGGGCCACGGCGACAGCCGAGCTGGCTCCCAGGTGCTGGTGGTCTGCGGAGCCGTGCGGCCAGGGCGCAGGGGCTCGGCGGGGGCCCCGGGCCATGCGGCCGCGGCCACACCTTGCCCAGCACGGCCGGCTCTGCTGGCTTCCCAGCTTTCCCTGAGACTTGTTTTTCTGCCCGGCAGTTTCCTGGAGCCAAATGGCTCCTGCCTGCCTGCTCAGGGTCTGCAGCCTCCTCTGCGCCTGGTCAGTGGTGACAGGACACCCCTGCAGCCTTGACCACCAGGTAAGGGAGCCGAGGGGGCTCTGGCGTGGGCGGTGGCCGGGGCGGGCAGGGGCACCCCAGTCCCGGTCCTGCCAGCACAGCTGGGGTGACGGCACCGTGTGCCTGCGGGGCAGCGGGTCCCAGGCAGATCCCACTCTGCACAGCTCGAGACACGACGAGCCCTGGCGTTTCTGACTCCTGGGGGGGTGCCTCTTGGCTGCAGCCATAACGCGGCCACCCATAAGGGGTGCTGCATGGCGAGCAGCAGCGAGGCGCGTGCCTGAGGGGCTCCCAGCCCCTTGCTCCCTTCCCCCATGCACGGTGATGCAGTGACCGAGCCAGGTCAGGCTGACCGTGGGGTCGGGATCCTCGAGCGCCTGGCAAGGAGCAGGAAATATAACTAACCCATCCCGCTGGGGCAAGCGCCGCAGCCAGCAGCTCAGCTGCACTGGGGGGGAGCTGGGAGGAGGCGGGAAAAGTGGCTGTCATGGGTGATGGCACAGCCAGCACTGCCCACCGAGCTCTCAGATACTCCCTCAAAACATTTGCACCGCTTTCCCCAGCTTCCCCGAGCCCAGCCACCTCTGAGCTTGGGACAGGACCTGTGCGGTGCCCCCGTGGCTCAGCCCCATTACAATCCAGTCCTCAGCAGGCTGGATTTATAAGGGCACAGCCGTTTCCCTAGCGAGCAGGGACGGCAGAGCCTGACAGAAGATTTGGGGGAACAGGAGGACGAAGGGAGAGGTGATCACGTGAGAGGCAAAGGAACAGAAACAGCAGCTAGCTGGAAAGCAGCCAGACCTAGAAAGCTGGGACTAGGACCGCAGCAAACTTCCAGCACAGCATCTCTGCCCAAATGTGGCATCAAGCAGGGGCCCGTGCCTGCCCAGCCAAGCTGTTAAATTGCCAACCTGCTCTCTGGCAGCTTCAGTTAGGGCAGCTGGCACTCTCCCCCATACAGCCCAGGCAGGAGTAACACATGCTGGGGACTGCTCCCCAAAATCGGTTTGAATCTGGCCACCCTGTTTTGTGGGGGAAAAAACCATCCATCCACTTGGGCTGATCCAGCATGCACTGCTGGCTTTCTGGGACAGCGAATGGTCCCTGATCTGTTTTATTTACTAGTGTAGACAGAGGCAGCCTGCACTAAGCCACTGCCACTCGCAGTGTATCCTCAGAAACACGGGAGGGCTGGAGCGGTGGGTACGACACCCTGCACAGGCCCTGGGGAGCAGCTCTTGACACGGGTGCCTGGTGCAGGTGCCCACCGCTCTGCAGTGGCCGGCTGCCTGCCTGCCCTCGCTGTGGGTAGGGGTCTCGCCCACTCCGCTGCTACAGCTGGGAGGATGCCTTTGTGTCACGCAAGAGCTCCCTGAGGGCTGGAGGTGGGCATCTGGGGGAGGAAGAGGAAGGTGTCCTGCAAGCTGAATCTGGATGGCAACTGCCCTTAAGAGGGGACGGGAGGTCCCATCATGGTCCCTTCGTACCCACCCTGTCTGCCTGAGTTTACCCCTGGCTCTCCATGCTC
This sequence comes from Anhinga rufa, assembly GCA_013400875.1. Classification (NCBI taxonomy): domain Eukaryota; kingdom Metazoa; phylum Chordata; class Aves; order Suliformes; family Anhingidae; genus Anhinga; species Anhinga rufa. Next base: position 52,546 of record VZTV01025655.1, read on the forward strand.
CTCCTTTACTTCTTCAGCTGGCTGTTCTCAGCCCTGGGCTGTCCTGGGCTGTCCTGCTCATCCTTCTCCATTTATCCTGGCCCACACCAAACTGGCAGCTCATGTTTTTTTACACCTGTTTGTGTCTTTGCTTTTTTAAACACTGCAAGGGTAATTAGTTAAGGCATTTGAACTTCTGGGGAGTCTTGCTCTAGAGATCCTCCCCAGCAGGGACAGCCCATCTCAGACAGCAGATCTTTTCCCAGGGATGGGCCAACTGCAACGGGAAGAGCCTCCTGCACGCTCCAAGTTCCCTTCCAAGCAACATCACCGGTTTGGACCTCTCCTTCAACTCCTTGGTCATGCCCCGTCACGGGACTCTTTTGATGCATTTCCCTTCCCTGCGCTTCCTCAACCTCTCTAGCAATGCCCTGCTGGCTCTGAGCCCCGCGGTCTTCTCCAACCTCGGGGCACTGCACCTGCTGGACCTGAGCAGCTGCAGCATCGCCTACCTCCACAAGGATGCTTTCAAAGGCTTGGGAAACTTACACACACTGCTCCTAAGAAACAACAGTCTGCAAGAGCTTGAGGCCTCTTTCTTCCTGCCACTGAAGGCTCTTTTCCACCTGGACCTGCAGCAGAATGTGCTGGTCTCTGTGGACGCTTGGAGCCTGCAGGTGATGGAGGCAGTTCCGCAGGTCCGGCTGGAAGGGAACCCCTGGGTCTGCGACTGCACTGTGCACCCTCTGCAGCAGTGGCTACAGCGCAGGCAAGGTGAGCGGGCGGGGGAGGTGGCAGGAGGGGTGTCAGGCAGGAGGGACAGGGCGCAGGGGGGTGCAGGGGTCCTGCCTGATCCCTTTGCTCCAACCCCTGGGCAGGCTCTGAGATGGCTCTCCAGGGTCCTCTCCCACCCTGTTGAGGGACAGTGAACAGAAAGGTGATGCGTCTGTTCCTTGCTTGCAGTTATACACGATACCAAAGATTTCTAGGAATGACAGCAGGATAATTTAGCCACTCTTCTGAGAAAGGGATTGCATGTACACTTCAGCCCCTAAATCCACCTATATCTATACCTGTGTGGAGTGACCACATTTCCAAGAGCTGCTGAGCACTCGGCAGCTCCCTCTGGAGCCAGATGAAGCTCCAACCCTCTGACCTTGGCTCCCAGGTGACAGCACCCCTGCGACAGTGGGGTTTCTATCAGTATCCATGAATTTGGCATTATCCAGTTAAAAGGAGCCTGCTAATCACAGTCACATGCTTGCACAGTTCCTTGGTTAGAAAATTTTTTCTTTGGTTGTGCCTTACAACATGCTGAGGGCTGTTGAGGCTGGAGGGCAGAGGCAGGAGCACCTTGTGATGCAGCCCATCAACCCAGGAGCAAGCAGGGATTGTTTTCTCTAAACTGGGGAGGGGATGGGCGAAGACCCCCCTGTCCCACCTTAGCCTGTGTGTCTGCCAGCTGTGCAGGTGACCTGCGCATCACCCCCGGGGCTGCAGGGCCGGGAGGTTGCAGCTCTGGATTCCCAGGACCTGGGCTGCCGGATGAAGCAGCGGTTTCCTCGGGGGGTCAGCACGGCGCAGCAGATCACAGTGACCCACAGCAACAGTAAGTTGTGCAGCTACGGGGGCATCTGTAAGGTCTAGCTCCCTCCTGCTTTCCATCACCCCAGAGGGGAACGCAGCTGGAGACCCCTGCAGACGCAGGGGCTTAGGCTGCCCGGCCACGGCTGGTGCAGTGGCTTGGTGGGGAGAGTGGCCACCACCTGGAGGTGTTTGCTGGCTTTGCAACAGAAAAGTTAGCAGATGCCACAGACCCACACAGAACATAGCCTCCAGAGTGATGGGCACCAGTATCAGACAGCTGTCGGGCAGTTTTCCCCACAGTGTTCACACACCCTTGGTAGCGAGCTCTTGATGAAAAGCATTTATATTGCTCCTAACAAAAGCAATCCAGTGCTGGCTGCACGCCACAGGCATGCACGGGGCTGGCTGCATGCTGCGAGCATGCATGGGGCTGGGTGCTGAGGAGCACTGGCTATTGCTGCAGGCTGACCCGCCATGCCCTGATGTGCCTTCCCTGCACTGCAGCCACCACACCACCCTCTGGGAAGGGGGGAAGGAGCTGGCCGTACCTGGTAGGCTTCCTGGTGGCAGCAATCGGCATCTCCATCCTGATTGCACTGGGTGCCAAGTGCAAGCTCTTCCACAAGAACTTTGCCAGCTACCGCCACCGGCCGCTGCCCGAAACCAGCTCGGTCAGAGGCAGCTCCATGGAGGACGGCAGCAGCTGGGACAGGGGCTCCTCAGGCTGGGCTGCCCGCGAAAGCCACCCCATGCCCCATGCTGCCGACCTGCAAGCTGAGGATGATGACGGCTTCATCGAGGACAACTACATCCAGCCAAGCGAGCAGCTGCCGGAGGAAGAGGAGCAGGAGTCGCACCTCTCCGTCTGAGCCTGCAGCCCAGCCACCACCGCAGCGGCCTCCCGCCATCCCCACCACCTCCATCCCCTTCCTGCCGTTTCCCACCTGCCCTCGGCTTTTGGCTCCACATGACTGAGGGCAGGAGGAAAGGAGCAGAGGGGAGGGAGAGAAGGGGTGAGCTGGGAATGGGGATGGAGGCTGAAGGCAGCAGGCCCCATGGTGCCCCAGCGTGACGCCAGCAGGGCTGCACTGGCATGGGGACACCGGACCCACTGCTGCTCTCCCGGCCCTGATCGGATGCTGAAGATGAAGGAGATGGCGCTGATCACAACTGGGCGGTCTGGTGGGGAGGAAAGAGGAGCCTGCCCTGCCGGCTCTTGGGCACTGGTCCCACTGCCCCACAGCAGTGGACCCAGCCCTGCTCTGTCCCCCAGTGCGTTGTCACTCCAGGGTGCGATTAAAGTATGATTTAACCCTGCCTCTGCCTGCAATAGTTTGTTGGGGCTCTCCCAGTGGCAGTGCTGGGAGGAGACCCCCAGCTGGGGTGTGGCCTTTTTTGCATGCCCTTTCAAGGACCATAAATACATTCCTGGTTAACTGCAGCGGTGAGAGAACAGGCCTGTGGCACAATGAGTGCTCTTGTGCAAACAAATCTGTTACCTGATCTGGCGAAGGCAGCCCTGGCATGTTGTCGCAGGGTTTCTGTGCACATCTCTCCAGCATTGCTTCCCACTGCATCCCTTCTCTCTTTTCTTCCTTCCCTCTCCAGCAAGACCCGCTAGAAAGGCACTTACCTTCCCCATGTCAACTCTGCAGAGCTGAGCAAACTTGTTGGTGGCACCCGCTGGGGTGTCAGGCAGGCACGTGCGCTGTGGCGAGACAGCCCTGTCCCCCGGCACCCATTACAGAGTCCCACCTGTATCTCTATCCATGAAGTTGTACAAACATTATAATTTTTGCATTCCTGTCATCTTTGTGGTACGATAAACAGCACGTAAGACATAGGTCACTGCAAATTGTTTCTGCTGTAGCTGTTTGTGCCTGCGTGGGTCATGCTGGAGTTAAAAGCAGGGAGCAGAAGCGGCATTCACCCTTAGTAAGTGATTCACAAGGCTGATACCATCCGGCTGGGATGATTTCCCAGGGCACAGCCCAGTTGTTACCATCCCTGACAGCCTGGGAATCTCCCCATCGTGCTCCGGAGCATGGAGCACCATCACAGGGACAGCATTTCTTGCAGCCCTGCCACACAGCTAGTTCCCCCATCTCCTTCAAACCTGCATTTCACTGTAAACTGCCTTTCTATTTCTCTACTCCTTAAGATATTTACAGAACACAGTGTATATAAAAGTAAATAATACACGTTAGAGAATGTAAACCAAAGGGGACGACTGGCTCAGGCGTTCAATGGGCGATACAGGGCAGTGACTTAAAGCACCTTCTGGAGAGGGAACATGCTGTTTGAGGCCATGAGGAGGAGAAGCAAAACCTGCTGGCTTGTTTCAGTGGTCAGTCAGTTTTCTCTCTTAAACGCGGTATTTCTAAACTGAGCTTGTCCTGGCCTTAGTTTTGCAGTCACTGCCTCTTGTTTTGCCTTCTGGGCTCACCTTAACAGCCCTTTACTACCTGTGAAAATACAATATATGCTGTAATTTTTGGAAATTTCTAACGTCTTTCAGGTAAGATAGGAGACTTAAATCTGAGGTCTGGGAAAATACATTTCAGTTATCTGTTGGAGGGTATTTGTTGATAAGCTTTTTATCACATGAATTCATGTTAGATGCAGTATTTTACTTTTGGTCTCAGCAATGTCTTAAAAAACTGCTTCCCAGGCTTATTTATCCAAGATCTTGCTCAGTCTCATCCCTCAGTACCTAGCGGTGGGTTGCTTGTCACCCATTTATTCTTTAACAGAGCAGACGTGGCTGTTTTCCGGGTGTGTGGGGGGCCCTGGTCCCATGGCAGCCCCTCTGCCCCCGTTCCAGGCAGCTCTGGTGCAAGCAGGCAGGAGCCTGGCAGCTCCTGTTGGGGGAAATGCCTCTAGCATGCAGAGCTGGGAATACAAGGGGGTCAGAGCAGAAAAGGAGGAGGCTTCTTAAGGGGGGTCCCCCCAGGAAGCTGCAGAAGGACTGTGGTTGAGGCTGGTGGACGAGGCTGGTTTGAGGCTGGTGGACGGGAGCAGTAGCAGGTATGCAGGTAGACTGGTTCCAGGCACGCTGCAGGCAGCAGCTGCCGCCGCGAGGCTCAAGGCTCGCCCCTACGGCTCGGCCCTACCGCAGGGTGAAACAGCTTCTCTGTAAACAAACCAGCTGGCACCGACTTGTTCAGGAGGCTTTGCGTGTGTCCTCTGAGCTCCTTTCAGGGGCATGGCAAGATCTTAGGTTCACAGGGCGGTGGTAAGGGGGACCAGCTAGGTCTAGGTCCTTAAGCAAAGGGAGATGCACGTGCTTCTGGGGGTGGGAGTTGTGTATCAGGAAATAAGTACATGCATTTGGGGGGCTGTGGTGGTGTTGCCACACTAGCTGAAGAGCCGAAACCACAGCTGCAGGAGGGACCCTGGGCTGTCACGATTTCTGCCCTGGGCTCAGCCTGAGCAGAGGCCAGCTCTGCACAGCCCTGCCACCTCCTGCTCCGCAGAGAGGCCAGCACTCAAGCATCAGCCTTCAACACAGTCGACTTCTTCCACACTTTATTATGTGTTTCCACACACAACACAGGAACCAAGAGAGCAACAAACCAGCACTGCTGCGGGAGGTGAGTCAGAGGCTGGGGCAGCGCAGGCTGTCCATGTGCGCAGCCAGACACCCAAACTGCCATCCTCGGAGACAGCCTCTTCTCAGCCCTTATTTCCTCAGGTTGCTGGCATGGCCCGTGAGCATCCTTCTCTGGCCCAATGCATGGGCACTTGGGGCACATTTTGAAGGGGCTATGAAGGGGAGGATTCACATTGATATGCAGACAGCGTGGAGCTGCGAGCTGGGCAGTCACGCATCTTCACAGAAATGCCCAGATGTGCAAAACAGCTGGTGTGCAGGCAGCTGTGGCCTGTCCACACGTGCAGATTGAGGGAACTGGGAGTTAACTGCTAAAGCACTGATGCAGGCAGAGACAGTGCAGCATGGCATAATTGCACATGCACTGACACAGACGAGCAGAGCAGCAGCAGTGGAGATGGTGCAAAACTGTCCAGCTCTGGCTTGTCCCTCCCTGTGTATGCACAGGGGTCCCTGCTGGACCTGAGGTCAAACAGCCCGGAGGGGAAGGACAGAGCTTTGTGTTGCAGAGGATCTAGCACAGAAGGACCTGAGTTTAGTAACACCCTCTGAACTCTTGGGCAGATTAAGGGAAGTGATGCAGAGAGAGGAGAAAACAGCAGTTAATAAAATCTATAGATAATGTGAAAGTGGCAGAGGAAAATGTAGAAATAACAGAGATCCAGAAAAGGAAAGCCAGAATGATGTTCTTGTACTTTGGGAAAATAATCCAAGGCTTTGGGGGGAAGGAAAGCCCACAGGAGCAGAGCAAGAGCAGATGAATACAGAAGTGCCCTCATGCGATCTGAGTGCATCGGAGATGGTGTGGTCTGGAGCTGTGAAAGGATTGAGTCCTCATTGTCCAGCGTATACCTGGTGGGGTTCACTGCTGCTGAACTCCTGCACTGCCTCCAGGTGTAACACGGACAGCGAGTTGTGCTCTTACTGAGGGAATGAGCTATCATCCTCTTCCAAATAAATTTGTTACCAGAGACCAAAAAAGAATAGCTCAGTCTTGTTCCATGACAGAGGGAACTTAGCAAATAACGAGCAAAAAATAACAGCTGGGTCAGAGCAGCTCAGGTGAGGGGGATACGGGAGCAGACAGGAAGATGAAGAAGAATCAGAATCATAGACTCATAGAATGGTCTGGGTTGGTAGGGACCTTAAAGATCATCTAGTTCCAACTCCCCTGCCATGGGCAAGGACACCTTCCAGGTTGCGTAGCAGCAGCTTCGCTAGGTTAGGATCTGTGTCTATGGGAAGGGTAGTGGAATGGTTCCTGTGTCTATGGAGGAAATGAAAATTTTGACAGGTAAATTAGCCTCAAGTCAGAGGAAAAGCTCCTGGGGGTGAGTTGTTAGTCTGCCTCTGGGAAAGGCACCTTGGTGATAGACACCTTGTAGAGATAAAACACCAAAACAGCTCCAGGTAACGCCCAAGCAGTAGCAGAAGAACTTTTCTGCCTGGCAGCAGCTGCAGCACTTGGGAGACAGGAACAGTGTGGGAATGCACAGGGACTGGGATGAGCTGCAGTGCTCCCACGGCAGCAGAGGTGCCTCTGCTTGGGAAACTCCAGCTGGAGGGCAACAGTGCTCCCCCCTCGCACCACCTTTGCAGGGCAGCAGCCCAGCTCCGGGATTCAGGCATCCCATCACCATCCCCCGGCGACTGCACCTTGCCATTTGTGACTGGCGTGGCTGGAGCACACTGGTGTGATAACAAAGCCCCAAGACACAGCCCAGCACTGATAACCCATCAGGGCCCTAACACCAACACCCTTTGATCACCCCTTTGATAAACCACAGAAGATGTTGGGCTGCAGAAAGGTAATATTGGAACAGATCCTGGCATTCCAAATACGAACGGCATTTCATGTGAGGTACAGCCATGCCGGGGCTCTGGCACACACAGTCCCATGCAAATCCCACGCTCCCTCCCACAAACACACAGGTGCTTTCTTGGGAGCAGCCCTTGCAGCCGTACCTCCCACCGAGCTCCCTTCACTTGCACTGCACACCTGCAGACACACAGAATATTTCCTGCCATTCATCAGCTTCTAGAGGCTGTATTTTGTTCAGGGGTCCCGCAGGCTGGGAGGGAGGGGATGCACGACCAAGGGCATCACAACCTGCCAGCATGGGCCCACCTTCACGGGCTCAGAAGTATGAAGTGCTGGTGCCAGCTGAGACATGGGTCTGAGCTGGCAGCTCTGCATGGAGCACAGGGTGGTTTTACACCATCCACAGTTGCAGCCTCTCCTGCCAGGAGGGTGCATGACACAGCCCCAGGAACTGCAGGAACCAAGCAAGGGGATACAGGACAGGTACCCCAGGGGTACAGGACAGGCTCACCTTAATTCTGTGACAGGGGTCACAGCCTGGCAGGCAGCAGCTATCGCAGGAAGCTTTGTGGAGTAAAACGCCAACCAGACCACTGCTGTGCTCCTAAGGTGGCAGGTCACAGAGCCTGTCCAGGCACCCCAAGTCCCTGCTGTGCCGTTAGCCTGGGGCAAAGCTAATGCCAGTCATCTCTGAAAGAAGTGCAAGGCACACCGCAACGCTCACCCTTCCCTGGGGAAAGGCTGGCACAAGCCCTGCTGACGGGTTGTATCCAGTGAGGCTCACACAGGGGTGTCGTGGGTCAGATCAGGTTGGCCATGCTGGAGGTGGGAGGAAGCCGCCTGTTTGCAGCGAGGCGGCCGGAGATGGTGAAGACACGGATCTCACCGGTCTCCAGGTTCCGAGGAGCAGCCTGGCGGCAGGAGGTGCAGAGCAGGTAGAGCAGCAGGCAGAGGAGGATAGCACTGCCAGCAGTCAGGAGGACAACCCCGCTGGTGAACATGCTGGCCAGCGGTCGTGCAGGGCTGAGCTGCATGGTCGTGGTGGAGAGGATGGTGAGCACGACCCCGCAGACCACCAGCACCAGGGCGCTGAGCAGCAGCACCAGACAGTCTGAGAAGCCCCCACTCTTCAGGAGTTCGATCTGATCCCGACTGCGGATGCAGTTCATGTCCTGGATTGCAGAGCTCAGCAGCTGCTTCAGCAGCACAAGCAAGGCCAGGAGGCAGAGCGTGGTGCCCACGGCCAGCCGCCACTCCCCGGACCGGCTGCTAGTACTATACAGCAGGATGATGCCCCCTATCCCACAGGCCAAGATCAGCACCACAGCCATTCCATAGCACAGGATGGACTTCTTGGGGTCCTGGAACCACCAAAGTTCCACATGTTCCTCCAGGATGTTCCTCTGGATGTGGTCCATGTCCGCAGGGGTGCGGGGACTGCTCAGCTCTGCCAGCTCTGGCATGGTGGGCAGCTGGGTTGAGAGGGCACGGTGGGGTGGTTGCACAGGTGAGTCGACACACTTACAGCGAAGTGGAGGTTCAAGGCAGCAGTGGCTGCAAAGGCAGCTGCATTTCTCACGCAGGGACGCCTCTGTCTCGCTCTTTGGAGCCTGGTGGAGCTCCCTTCTGCAGCAGTGCCACCTGGAGAGCTATGGTCCATGTGCTGGGGCTGAGCTCACCCCCCAGGCAGGGCTGCAGGATATGATGGAGCATCCCCAGAGCAACACCGTAAGAGAGCAACCAGGGCTGCGTCCTTCCTTTCCTGTGTCTTTCATCTGAAAGAGTCAAGAAGAGAAGATACCATTAAACAGAGACCCTGTTCCCCTGTACTAAACAATCCCCTGCTAAACCCTGGACCTTGGTTGCTCCAGGCTGGCCTGCAGACCTTCCCCTGCCTCCCTCACAAAAGCCCTGTGCGTTGGAGCACAGATCAGCCACGCACGTCTTCCCAGAAGACCTCCACACACTGCAGGGGGACCTCAGCCTGCCCCACGGGTGAGTCTCTTGCCTCGCCAGCCCTGTGTGCCCTGCTTGGAGGCTACTGGCACATTTCTGCCCGCAGGGCTCTGCCTGCAGCTGGTGCTGGCAGCAGGGCAGGGAAGGAGCAGAGGCAGGTCCCTCCAGGGATAAAGCCCCATTCACAGCTCAGGCTTCACATGCTCCCTCATCAGCATCAGCCTCTTGTCACCAACTGGCTCTGCTGCCCAGAACTACAGCGGGAGGTGGGGGTCAGGACCGGGGCTTAACCCTTCCAGTCCAGTTGCTGGAAGAGCGCGAGCTGCCCTTGCAGCATGTCCTCAGCCCCATCCCTATCCCTGTACCACCAGCGGTCCCCGCTCCCAAGTCCCCTACAGGAACATGATGGTTACATGTCCAGTGGTCTCAGCACTTCCCTGGAAAGAGCCCCCAAACAGCTGGGACCTGGCACTCCACAATTTTGCTCTCCTCTCTGCTCCTCCTGATCCCTGAAGCACTTCACCACCGGAGGGTAGCAGGGGAAGGGCAGTGGTGGCTGCAGGGTGGTGCTGTGCTTAGCTGGACTCCCCTTGGCATGGCACCTTGTCTCAACCCACAGCCTGGCTTCCCAGGCTTATCAGCTCCTCAATGTCCTGGCCACCCTCAGTGCATCTCTGGGTACACTTTTACACTAAGAGTGGAAAACACTTGCATTTCTCTCATATAACCTCCCACCCTGGCATATGAGTGCTCCAGCTGATCCCACAGCACCAGAGGGACCCTCCAGCACAGCTGGTACCCAAAGCGAGGAGAGATGCTGGGGAGGATGGCGCAGGAGTACCTCAGGTATGGCTGAGCCCTTGAGACATGGGGCAGACCCTGGAGACCTCCGAACTGCCTCCCTGGTCACGTCCCAAACAGGACGACGCACCCACGGCCATCATGGGCACATGCAGACAAACTGCTCAGAGTCCCACAGGAGCCTGTGGTGGGGACAGGAACAGATGCAGATCCCGTGTCAGAGCTGTGACACTTCTCCCGGGTAGGACAGCCACACAGCACCCTGCCTGCTAAAAATGGCTCTCCAAGAGCCCATCAGCCCATGCCAAACACACTCCAATTTTCTTTGTGCCCTGCTCTGCACAGCACTGGGAGTCCGGGCTCATTACGGACGGGTGGGGACGATTTGTGACCTCCACGCATGGCAGCTCTGCACACACCAGGGATCTTTCCTCCCAGAGCTGTCCCTGTCCTCAGACAGCCTCCACAGATCGCAACCCCTTATGGCACTGCCTTTGCTACCAGCAAACACCTCAAAATCCCCCTCCATCAGGGACAAGCCAACGTGGGGTGGGGGAAGAGGGAGGACAATAGTGTGGGGGTGCCCGAACCAGACACTGCCTGACAGTGTCAGGCCAGGCTCCTCCTGAGTCACTCCCCGGCTGTGATGGAGCATGAGGTCACTTTGGACGTGGCTCAGGGCGTGCTGCCAGCTGGCAGCACGTGTCCAGGAAGTCTCTAACCACCGCGGATTTGCAGGCCCAGGACCCATCGCACTGTGTGAACTGTGCACTGTGCCATTTCCCTGCATGGCTGCTGGTGCTTGAATTGCCTGGGCAGGGAGTGGGCTGGGACACAGAAACCCGCACTCCAGAGGGTACACTTGCCTGGAGGCCTGTGAGAGATCTGCAGCTGCTGGCTAGAGCCAGAGCAATCAGAAAGCATCAATTAGAGAGAATAAAAAGCTGTGGTTGAGCATACTGATTTGTGCCTGCTAAGACCCACTTCAATTTTGCATGAGACAGCGGATACCTTGTGCTGTCCGCATGTGCCCAGGACACAGGTCCCCAAGGTCAGGATGTTGCGGGGCACTTTCAAAGTAGAGGGGTGAGAAGACGTTGAGCCTGGAGACATTTTCCCAGTCTATGCAAACCAGCTCAGTGCTAAGCACTACTTCCTCCTGCTTTTCCTTCTCCAAGCACAGAGGTGCCTTATCTCCCCCTTACCAGTGAACGGGTGAGTCTAGTAGATAGCAGGTTTGCAGATTAGATCGAGATTTTGGACTATGAAAACATAGTGCTTGAAGAAGTGCAAAGTCTGCAGCCTTCTGCTGCTTGACCAAAGTTGTGCACACAAGTTGTGAGTCAAACAGTAAGCAAAAAACACAGAACAGCACAAACCACAATGAGGGAAAATGCAACCAGAAATCAAGCTACAGCCCTGCATTCTCATGTTACTTTTTAAAATTTAACCATTTTAATTTTTATTTGCTCAGAAGAAGGTCATGGAGCAAGATAAAACATCTGGCTGCAGAACAATATAAGGTGTGACCTCTACAGGCACGTATTTCCTAGTGTCATATTAATCTCTATTAAACAAATTATTTGGAGAGGCAAAGATCCCATGGTTTCTTGTGTCTGTTTGAAAACGTTCTGGGAATATCATCTTTTGCTCTGTAAGGATCTGCACTTGCTTGGGCTTCTCTAGACTGCAAGGGTTTGTGTCTCTAGTGACAGTATTTTTATTCTTAGAATCACAGAATAATTCAGGTGGGATGGGACCTTGCGAAGTCACCTGGTCCAACCACCTGCTTAAAGCAGAGTTAGCCTCGGAATCAGGCTGAATAGCTCAGGGCCTTGTCTACTCAGGTGCCAAGGATGGAGGATCCACAGGCCCTTTGGGATCATTCCAGTGTTTAATCATCCTCACCATGAATAAATTTTTCCTTAAATCTAACTACAGTTTCCAATTCCTCAGCATGGGTGCATTGCCTCCCATCCTTCCCTGGTATACCTCTTAAGAAAAGAAAAATCTGTCTGTCTTTATATTTTAAACCATAGTAAGCCCTATCCTGGGCTGTCACCCACCACTTCTTGGAGAAGGGATGAAACAGGATCTCACAGCAGCTTTGCTGATTTGGTTTCCTAGCATTATGCAGCATACCAGGTTGCCCAGATCAGATTGAGAGAAAGGAAGGGATGTGGATCCCTGCTCTGCCATGAGGGAGAAAGACAGCCTTTCACAGCAGTTGCCCCTTCTGTAGCTCTTCTTTGGGCTACCTGGCCTCACTGCTCTGGGATAGACCATAGCGCGGACCCTTTGGGACCTTAAGCCAGTTAGCCCATTGGATTAGCCAGTTTGATAACATGTATCACAGGTCATTAATCTCTACCATTTACTTTGTATTGAACACAGTACCTTCAGTGCTCCCCTCTTTGCGCTCCCCTCTTTGTGTGTAAGAAAAAAAAGGAGAGGACCAGCCCAGTCACACAATGCTTTCTGACTAGAGGCCACATCTCAGGAAAAAACTGACAGGCTGTCCTTCGCCACTACTGGCTGGCAGCTGGGGAGGAAGAACAGGAAAGCACTGGGAATGCAGGAAAACAAAAATGTTAATGTCTTTCCTTTTTTTTTCTTTTTCTATTCTGACATTTAATTGGAATTGAGGGTCATCATAGCTAGATTCTGGCCACTCCTGGCTGCAGGTGTGAGATGCATGCCTTCTGACTGTCTGGGAACAGTACATGCATTTATTTATTTACTTATCAACTTTTTATGTCTGGCTGTCTGATATCTGACAGATGGGCCATGGACTGTATGTTAATTAACACTTTCATTTCAGAGCCACATACTCCTCAGCTCTTGAAATATTCCCCACTTCCCTCCTGTCTCTGAAACCAGGGTACACCATGATACCTTGCTTACCCACAGCTTCAGGAGGGGAAGCCTGGGGCTGGGACAGGCCCCTGCAGCACTCCCAGCCTTCAGAAGGGTTTTATGCAGCTATGTGGGCTATGTGAGTGTCATGGAGACCAGGGGAGTCTGGCTTCATTTGCTGTAAAATAAACAAAAATACAAAAAAGGATTTGCATGAGCAATCTAGATGAGAGCCAACAGAGCCTCACAATCTCAGATAAAAGCCATCTCCTTCCCCTGCTTCTCCAGTCCATCAGAGCTTACTCGCTTCTTGGCCAGGACTGGCCATAGCCTGTTTAGGATGGACTTGCCACCACTCTGTGCCTCGCCTTACCTCTTACCCAGCCCCACAGAAACCTCTAGCCCAGAGTAGGCATAAATATTTTCCCATCCTTTCATGCAGTTTTTCTAACTCCCTAGTAGGCTCAAAGAGAATCAAGGTCATATATCTTGTTTTATGCCTGAATTGCTGGCTGCCAATGAACAAAGCAGCCCCCTGAATGTCATAGTGCTCAAGGCCCATCTGTGTCCCTAGGAGCAGGGACACTGCTGCCCTGGGAAGTGTGGGAAGGCCCCCTCTCTTCTCCTGAGAACTCAGGACTGGGGATACAGGAAACCACAGGGAATGGGAGTAACGAGGCTTTTATGTGGCATCCGTCTGTCTCACCCAAAATCCTGGCAAGAGATCCACGCTTCTTTGGCTGCTACATCAACCACCAATTCCCAGTGCTCCTCCTTTCTGGGGCTGCTCAAAATCTAGGCAAACCTATGCTATCTAATCTGTATCTGGGAAGAGCCTACCCTCTCTACCCTGCCAGAGGGATAATGCTTTTCCAGAAGTAAGCATCCCTCCCACCCGCTCCTGGCACCAGGCATCGTTCAGGAAGCCTCAGGGAAGCCCTGGGTGATGGTAGACTGTCCCTTCCTTTCACCAAACCTAGGGGCTCTGGAGATAAGGCTGGTGGAGAGCATTTTGTGACAGGGTCAGTGTGCAGCAGATAGCTTTGGCATGCTCTATTATGAAGCTCCATTATAAAGTTTCGTGTTCCTTTTCCTCTCCGTACGTGTAACAGGTACCCAGCATCCTGACGCCACAGAGCCTGTCCTGATGCACCTCTGCCGAGGGAGGCCTGTAAGTCCCAAAGGAACTAGAAAATCCTGAGCCTTATGTCCTGAGAGGAAAAACAATGGCACAAGGAAGGAATGATGTGGAGGCAAGAGGCAGAATCTCACAAGAAGTATGTCTGAAGCAGCCCCCAAACCTGCCAGCAGCTACTGATGAAGTACAGCCCTTCCCGCACACTCACGGGCCCCGGGAAGGAGGGCTCACTCACCTGCAGCGACAGCCCAGCAGTGATCCCTGCTCCTGGCTGGCAGCAATGGTTTTTCCAGGCTTTCCTTCCACTGGATCAAGCTACCAAAGGAGCTCACGGGGAAAATCTCTTCCCTTCCTCCGGCAACTGCCTGCCAAGAAACAGGTGCTCCTGCAGGCTCCCCTTCCTGGTGCGGTGCAAGCAGCACCGATGATAGGCTGCAAGCCCTCACCTCTCGCCTGGGCAGGTGCATTCCCCAGCAGGGTGGTGTCTCAGCAAACTTGCTGCTGGCCTTGGAGACGCTCCAGAGACACGCCAGTGTGCAGGCATTACCCCTCCCTCCCTCCCCGGGCAGCACCTGGCTTCGCACCCATCCTGGAAGGTGGCTCATTTCCTCCCAGCTGGAGGTGAAGGGGTGTCAGAGCCAGGGAGCAGCTCCCAGGCAGCAGGTGAGAGGAAGCCTGCAGCCAGGTTGGCAGGGCTAGGGAAGATTTGACACATTCAGCAAGTATTTGGTATTATGTAGTATTAAATAAAATAGCTCCTGCACTACTGTATAGGCTAGGGCTAGATCTGGTCCCATGAGGACTGGATCTTTGTATGGCATTGGTCCAGGCAGGCACTTAAGTCAGGCAAGATGCCATTGTGCTTTTTCAAACTGCAGTGCCATTTCCACATCACCAGGCAGCCGCAGTACCCGTGTCCCTGGCAGACGGTGGCATCACCAGAGCCCACCATGCTGCAGGAGAGCCAGCTTCCTGGTAATCTAGCAGAAAGAAAAGGGTGAGCATTTTGAGAGGAATTAGGGAAACGGAAAAGGACTCATCTGAGAGACAAAAAGGGAGTAGCAGGAATGTGGAAGCCAGCAGGGGAATGGGACTCCCAGACTGAGTGCATGCCCCCGCCTTTGTGGCTGGGCTTAATGACAGCCGAAGGCTACAGAGGGGTCACCACTGTGAGTCTGAGCAGGTGGAAAATCTCCTGGAAGATGTAGAAAGAAGAGAACGGTGCTGAACAACAGCTCTTGCCTGACTAATGGAAAGGGAGGCTCAGTTATTAAGTCGCACGCTAGTTTTTTAGCAGGCTATGAGGAGGGAAGCTTAGGATATGCTAATACAATAGACATCAATTAGTGTGACAGCCTCAGGAATTTGTCTGAGTAAAACCTGACAGATCTTCTGAAACTTATGAAATATCATCTGTCCAGTGGTTGTTGTCCTAAACCAACATGTGGATGTGGTGGATTTCCCTATATAAACCCCCTTGAACAATGAGCTTGCACCTACCCAGAAAAAACTGTCCTTTAGTTGGGTCAGTTAACAAACACATCATCCAAGGGGAAACCTTATTCAGCTTTAAAGATAGCCATACATTCACTTTAAAAAGTGGTCTGTAACTTTATAAGAGCATGAGATGCCTACTAGCTCCTTTAGAGAGGTACCGAGAGGAGAAACAGACAATGCAGAACAAGAGAAGATGAAAGCGGAAAGTGTCTCTGCACCCTGAGAGAATTCAGAAGACCATTAGCATACAAAACCATAATCCATTTACAACTTATTTCTAAAAACATTTCTACAGCATGTGTGGGAGACTGACCTTGGTCTAGTTTTCCCAGTATAGGTGGGGCGTGTACATCTATTTTGCTTCCAGCAGGTCTCTGATAAACCTCAGCTGTAACACTCTGCTGTCCCTGACTTTTAATGTTCTCCCTTACAAACAATGTTTTAGCCGCCTCTTAGCCACTAAGAACCTAGTTTGCCAGCTGTTTACCTAAGCTTCATCTGACAGGCCTTGGATTGCCTTTAAAATCTTCCTAATGAGGGTGACACACAGGCGTACTTTTAAGCATATTAATCACCACTTAGAAATCATTCTTCACCTGCATATGCTTCTTCCTCTTATTAGGACAAGGTTCTTCTTTTTCAGAAAGATTGATTCCATTTCTCTAAACCACATCTATTAAAGCAGTGGCTTCTACCACTCAATTTACTCTGACAGAGTGAGGGGAAAATTATACCACATGGGAGTCTAGCAAATTAAAATGGGTGTGTTCTGAAAATTTACGAGGGAACTAGTTTCTAAAATATTTGCTAATTACATTAATTACATCCTCTTTCTGTACAGGAAGTATCAAGATGATTATATGGAGAGCAAGGAGAGGAAGAAAGGGTGTTAAGCTAGCACATTAACAGACCAATTCCATCATAACTTCTTCCTTTAGTTCCTGTGAAACCTATGCTTCATACAGGTTAAAGCTGCAAAATGAAAGAAGTAAGACTAAAGAAACTTAATTCCACATTCATGGACAAAGCACTCAACTGAAGTCTCCCAGGTCATAGGATCTTGTGGAACTATCTGTTCTGCCACAGTGTTAGCCTGGAAATGGGTCTAGTATCCCTAATGGTAATATAGCTTACACGTTGTCCAGTCGTGGCACCACCATCTTCTGTATATTATTATTAGTATGTAGAAAGTGCTCATCACTTCTCTAAAATTCAGGATGGGAAACGGAAACAGTAACGTACTGGCTGTTATAATACCACATAGTTCCATGCTCAATCAGTAGCTTAAACTTCTGATGTATGTGAAGTATCCCTCAGTGAGACAGTGCGTCAGGCACTGACAACAAAGGACAAAAAATTTACCCCCCCCCCCCCCCGCCCCCATTATTGAAGAAATTACTCCCTGCCTTTTTCTATACATAAGTACTTTGCAGAGTGACTTTTTAGGAGAATTTTACTCAAAAACTGAACTAAAGGGATTGCAGATGTTGGAAAAAAGACAAGCAAAGATTAATTCATCAAAGTTATAGGAGAGTTATGACATAAGGTTTGGGCTTTATTCCAGATTTCAGAGTCTGAAACTGGGCTGCCTTTTTGTCCTGCTGAAATCACAGAATCACAGAGTCACAGAATGAAGGGGGTTGGAAGGGACCTCTTGTCCAACCCCCCTGTGTGAGCAGCACACCTAGAGCAGGGGCACAGGACCGTGTCCAGGCGGGGTGTGAATGTCTCCAGGGAAGGAGACTCCACAGCCTCTCTGGGCAGCCTGTTCCACTGCTCTGGCACCCGCACAGGAAAGATTGTAACAGATGAGGGAACACATCTCTAGACAGATGCAGAGGCTTGAGCAAGTGCTCCAGCTCACATGTGCTTGACCACTAGTCAAGGGTTGCTCTCAAAAGGTAATTGATTTTTAGTCTGTGACAGGATACCTGCTCTGAATAACACTGACATCTGTCTTAAGTGTGGGCAGTCCTTTGTATGGACATAGGCAATTCAACGCTGGAAATAAAAGGCTGATGTTGACTTTTTCAGCACAATGACACCAAATTAGAATTCTAGTAGAAAAGCCTTACAGTGTTTGACCAGCTCTTCTGAACTAGGACGGAGTATTTTTCAAGAGAAAGGTGCGTACCTGTCCTAGCATGAAGGCACAGAGATCAGTCTTGCACTAAGACAAATTTATTTTTTTTCCTCTTGGCTCCTAGGCCTCATGGAAAGGGCAGATTCCAGGAAAGTAGAAGGGAGTGAAGGTTGCTGTCTTGTGTTCAGAGTAGTGAGTGCAGCACAAATGCTTCTAGTGGAAGAGTAGAAGATCATGGAAGTCTAATCTATGCTGTTGCATTTCTGATCTTGCCAGGAGAACATATTAATGTAAGGCATCCTTGAGCCAGGTCATTGTTGCTGTGTCTTGTGGCTTCTTTCCAGATTCAGCTTAGGAAGATTTCTATCTAGGAGAGGTTGAACTGCAAAGGCTTGCTGCCTCTCCTGGATTTGGTCTCGCAGGTATTGAATTTCTAGCTGCTGCATTTCTATGATTTTCTCACTTTCCTTCTCCGCATTCAACCTCAGGACAGCTGGGCTGGACAGCAGCTCACTGGAGGGAGCTAGAAGATAAAATCAGAGAGGATAGAGGAGAGTAACAAAGGTCCAGCTGTGGAGTTTTTTGGCATGAACAAGGAAAGGCATCTTTCAGGGCTGGAGGACTAGAGCTAAGTAGCAAGATTCTGCAGTATTTAGCAGCTTCTACAACTAACATTACAATATAACAGGTACCACCAGGCAGACAAGCTGGAATGTTATGGAGACAGTAACAGAATTGTTCACCAAGGACAAAAAGGGCTTCTGAAATAAGTACTGACAATATGGAAAACATACAAGCACTATTCACCTTTGTCTCGAGTTGCCTGCTTTTTCTTGGTTAATCTTAGTGTTGACTGGAGGTCATGTACCTGGGTGTGGGCCACCTTCAGTTCTTGCCGCAAGTCATTAATTTCCTTAATCAGACTCACATTTTCCTGCAAAACCAATATGCCCTATGAGGAAAAGCACAGGTACTATCTGGCCTAGCAATATCTATCTTCATATCCTTGGGAAGGACACTGGACAGTATAGAATCAGTATCACAAGCAGAAGATACAGGGCAATCGGTACAGTACACAACATTTCAGATAAGGCCACAGTAGATTTTACACAAAACATGACAGAATTCAAACCATGTTAGCTCAGTAAGCTAATATTTGTTTTGCTTTTCTGACTACAGCTGCACTCCAAGGTATCATCTTCCTTGCCAATTCCACGGGGTCCCTTCCTGGATTGATCCAATTAATTCAGAATTAATGTGAAGAATTCCCATTTCTCCCTCCAGTGTGGATTATTTTGCTTTTCATTTGCCACTATGTGTCTGTTCACTTAAATTTTCTGTATCTCCTTGCAGTTCTTCAAAGCCCTCTTCATTAGTTCTGACAGACTTCACTTTCCAAAAACCCTTCCAAATTTTTAAGAAATATATAAAGCATATGGAGAATTGAGATACCTACTGCTAACAAGCTGTTATGAGGAAAAGTTGGCCATGTGTTCAGGTTTTGTTCTTTTTTTAGTCAGTTTTCAACCCATAAAAGTTCAGTCCTCTATTTTTTAAAATAGCCTACCACAAAGCATCTTGCTGAAGGAGTTGTGAAAGTACAAGTGAATGTACTTTACCCAGTGTTGTGACAGATTCAAAGACTTCAGCAAAACAATATGGGCTAATACTAGTGAAGGATGATAAAACAGTAGCTCATGATTCAGAAACAGGAGCACCATTAACTAAATATTTATTTTCTGAATTCAAGAGAAGTGGAACTGTATCTCTTATGAAGACAGTGAAATACCTTATCACATCAACAGCTAGTGCAAATGTTAAACAGCTGCCATCATACTTGAACAAAGAATAGCAATGATTACAGCTACCTGTTGTAGTTTTTTAGAAGTTTTGGAACACAGCACCATTCCAACCCCTGGAACTTCAACATAAATTACAATATTTAAAAAACATAAATGGTCAAAAGGCATGCTTTGGAAACCTCACAAAATACCGGTCTCAAGCAACAGAGAACCCACTAAAACAACAGGAGATAAGAACGTGGATTAATGACATTTTCCTATGAAAAATGTGCCTTCAAATCTTGATTGTTTTTTAATGATAATTTTGGTTGATAAAGATAATTATGTTGCCATAAGAGATTTATGTTAGGCACATGATTCAGTTCCTTACAGTATACTCATAAAGTATTGGCACTGCACAACTGAAACCTGATAAGTAACAAAGTGCAATGCTTACCCCCATTATCTGTATATAGATGCACTCAAGGAGTTCAAGCTGGCATCAATAACTCAAGGTGCACGTACGTGGCAAAGTTCTCAATACTTCACACTAAGACAAGTACACCAACTGAGTGTAGATTCCCCTCAGCTGAAAGTCACTGAATGGAGGAAGATTGTGGGATCTGAACTTGTTGGGCAAAAACAGTTGTTCCTGCAGTGGTTGTGTTGGACCCTAAACACAGCATGAGCTGGTGAGCTTAGGCAGCCTGCACTGAAACCATAATATTTTGTTGACTCTGATTTGTTTAATTCAAGTCTTTAAACACAGATTAAATTTGACTGCTGTGCATTTATCCCAGTGCTTGATCCTGAAAAGAATACATGAAGATTCCAAGAATCAGTGAAGGAAATTTTCTTTTGACGAGCTTTCAGGGTTAGGTCACACCATTTCTGTTAGGTGCACTTTAGTCATGAACATCTTCATAAATTCACTCCAAGTAGTTGAATGCTGCTATCAAATTAAGATCTTGCTTTTGGTCTATTAGACAGTATAATGCATAGTATCTTGTATGAGGCAATCTGAGCTATGCAGAAATGTCTTGTTTGGTTTGCTGGGTGCTAAAAGGCTGCTGGTTGACACTGATAATATTTTTCTGAAGATGCATGCTATCCAGAGAGATTAGCCTTTAATTCAATCTTTGCATTCTGACAGAAAGCTTGCACTGCAATGCAATGATCTTGCAATGGATTAAAATAAATGTTCATGGTAAAACTCAATGTCATGGGATGTAGTGGCAAAGTACCAATTGTTTCAGAAAAGGGATTTGTCAAATGCATGGAGGATGAGGCCATCAGGTACAACTGCATATGATGTCTGGATGCAATCTGTGGCCTAGGAAGTCTCTACAGTGCTGACTGTCAGAGACAGGTAGGACATATAAAAATGTTCATCCTATACATGCTTCAGTTCAAGTAGCATTACTTCAAGTTTATTCAGTGTGTCTGTTCTTATGTATCCAAGTGACCAAAGAAGCCATTATGAATACAGAAGGCTGGAGGGAAAACTAATAGTTTTAACAACAAGCAACTTGCCAACTGCCAAGAAAAGTAAAATTATCTTGACAGCAGAAATCATCTGTTGCAGCAGTCACTAGTGGAATGTGCCTTGAATAGTCACTCAAAGAAGAATGCACAGCTCTGAAACTGTAAGCACAACTGAGGAATAATAGAAATACAGAGCTAGAAGGCTGCCAAGACATCATTTATTTTTTCAAAGCAATCCTTGACAGAAGTTTGTCTAAACTAGTCTTAAAAGCCCCCTGTAAAGGAGTGGAAGACCATGATAATTCCTCCTGGTTTTAAAGTCTCATTAATCTACTAGACTTCAGAGAGCTGCTTTTTCTTTGAAGAAACTAGGCTGGCTAGAACCTTTGATATCTTCATCTTCCAGATGTTTTATTAATTTGGTTTTAATCATCATTTCGTGTTAGGCTTACTGATCCAAGGCATCAAGTATTAACATTATGAGCTCCATCTGTCACCCAATTCCATCAAGGAAATTCTTCAGGTTATTTTCTGAAGCCATCTCCTTTTGTGCCAAAGGAAACATCTAACACACAGAAAGAGTAAAAAAATTAAAACAGGGCCAGGGAAGAAGATTGCTGCTGGCTGCGCCTGAAGAAGCACTATGAATAAATAGCAAAGAACATATGACTGAGGAGGGGACTGAGGCATAATAAAGTAACAATGAAGAAAGGGCTAGTGAGGGGAAAAGGAAATGCTGACTGAGCAGAAGGAGATCATGGTAAGAAGAAACTGTAAAAGACCTGTCCTCCCAGGATGTTTGGTGTGAGACTTTAGATCCTCTCACTCCAGATGAAAACAAATTGGATCTTTGGCCCCAGCAGTCACAAGTTTACCTTGCCTTGTAAGGAACAAAGATTCTGAGCGAGAGGTCTTGGTACTAATAGGCATATTCATAATGTATTTCTGAACTTCCTTGGAAAACCTGGATGTGAAAAGCAGAAAGTTCTGAATTCAGACCAGTAGGCATAGGACTATGTAGCTAAAGAAAGCAATTTTTTTTCTTTTTCTTTTCTTTCTCCAAAATTACTTCCTACACACCACTGCAGAGCAAGTACAACTTGGCACTCAGAGAGGTGCAAATTGACTATGATGGCAATTACAAATACTGTTTGAAATAAAAAATAAGTACACTAATTGCTAAAAAAATATCCAGGCAGCAGAGATACCCTATCTCCTTTTACATTAGTGACTGGGAGATAAATGAAAGAAGGTATCCACAAAGCAGCAGCAATTTCTGACTTTTTGTACTTTTTGTCCAGAAAATTATAAAACTTCAGTAGCTCAATGAATACTATCCTTGAATGGAACCACTTGAAAAACTTTGGAATTTCTGGCAAGGAAGCAAACCAGAACTGTTTCAAAGTCCTAAGAAACCATAGTGGTTAGCCTACTGAAGTCTCTTCTGTGCAGCTGCTTCCTTTTTCCCTCTCCATACCACAAGGAAAAGGCTTATTACCTGCACAATGCGCATGTAAGCAGCTTGGTGGATTCCCTGATCCTTTACCACCTTCTTTTTTAAAGCTGCCAAATTCCTCTCAAGATACTCTCGCTGTCTCATGCACTCCTGCTGCAGATCTGTGTCTACTGCTTCAGCCTCCACCTGAGGGGGCACAGCATGTTGCCTTAGTAATTACACTACCAGAGAAATTCATCTGCAAGGAGAAGGCAAAGGCCCTGACTCACCGTGTCTGATTGCTGCACATACTTGGTGTAGAGCTCACGGATCCCATCCTTCATTTTTTTTGAATCCTGAATAAAGCCCACACAGTTATGAAGATCTGTTTTAAATCGTTTGATGACAGCTTCCATATTTTGCTTCTGCAAGAATGATGTAGGTACATTCTTACTTGGCTCATCAGAGCACTCTGTCATGTGCAATTTTCTAGAAAGTCTAGTAGAACTGGTGAAAACTCTCATATACTTTACTTCCACTTAATTTTTTAAAGACATGTCATTAAAAAACCTGCTGGGGATATAAGCACTGCATATCAAATAACAGTGATAAGTTTTAGCAGTAATATAAATCCAAGATACTTGCATTAGGTAATGTCAATGCCAGCATCCAGAGGTCTTATCTGAAAACCAGTGGCCTATTATCATGAATGCTATCCCCACTGTCCTTTTCCAAACAACCTACATTCTTATTTAGAAACAACACACAAACAGTTAATGAGAGAAGGCAAGGGACAAAACACATATCAGACACATGCACAACTTGATGTGACATCAAGATTGCCTTCTTATTTTCACTTGGTTTCTACCAGGCCGCTCT
>VZTV01025657.1:0-28656 GCA_013400875.1 Anhinga rufa
GATTTAGGCTGGATATAAGGAAAGAATTTACTATGAGAGTGGTGAAACACTGGCACAGGTTGCCCAGAGAGGTGGTGGATGCCCCATCCTAGAAACATTCAAGGTCAGGTTGGACGGGGCTCTGAGCAACCTGGTCTAGTTGAAGATGTCCCTGCTCACTGCAGGGAGTTGGACTAGATGACCTCTAAAGGTCCCTTCCAATCTAAACCATTCTATGATTCTATCCCCCCCAAAGTCACAAAGTAAGGTACTGATATCTCAGACAGTGGCTTCTGGTCAGAACACCTGCATTGTGGGGTGAAATCAAACACTACTGGTTTTGGAGAAAGGAACTATTTCAGGATCAGCACATTTGACAGTAACACTTTTTGTTCAAAAACCGATGTTAAAAAAAAAAAGAGAGAGGACCTATAGTTGCCTCCTGCAACATGGTGCTATCTTTATAAAAGATATGTCAAAACCATTGGAAAACTACTTAATTAAAGAGCAACTGGTAGTACTACAGGTACTTGCCTTTACAGAAGGCAAGGTGGATCAATTCCCTCCAGCTAGTCAAAATGTCTACCATTTACAAGTACAACATAGTGATCTTGCCCTATATAAATTCCTGAAGAGAGGAAGGTTACTATTACTTCTGAAAAAAAACCCCACTGATTTTCATGAGCGTCTCTTGCTAGATTACACTATGCTAGTATTCCCAGCAAAAATTCTGTGTTAGTACAAATCAGAACAAGATCATCTTTTCAAAATGTCAGGTACTGTGCAATCTCAAAACACTGCTCACATTTGCTTTTGCTTAAAGCCTTATTCCAGTTAACAACATGAGCCAGCCTTTTCCATATCAACTGCTTGTCTTAGAATCTACATTTTCCCCCTTAGAAGAGCTTCAGCACATAAAAGCATGGCTAGTTCTAGAGACAGGCATGGAGAAGAAAGAAAGGGTAAAGTGTTAAGATTTAATCTTTTTTTTTATTTGAGATGCTGCAACAGCTCAGTGCTTTTCTGTAACATCCGTGGAATCATCACATGTGAAAATAGTGTACTAAAAAAGTGCATCATCCCTCCCATCAGTACTGCACAGCACTGTATTTGCACAAAGGCATGCAACCCATACAGGCACATAGTGCAGAGCTGTAGCCCAACTCTTCTTTTCAACCAGAGAATGGCTGCATCTTGTCAGTGAAGGAAGAGTTTGTGTTCTAATATTCTGAACTCTTAAGAAAAAAGTCCAGTAGATACAAGATGCAACATATTGTTCAAAGAAAAGCAGGAAACAAAAAACAAGGGCAGAGAAAAGAGGGGCAGGACAGGGGGCACAGGAATAAGATGGTAAATAGGTCCACCTAGGACAACAATGAAAATGTCACAAGAAGCATAGTACAAGAAAAAAAAGTGAAAAATTTAAGAGATTCTCAAGTATTACCACTTATTTTCTCTATCAGTATATTTCACAGACATTTAAGTATCTATTTCAATCCTGGTCTAGTATGAACAGAGGTACACACACTACAACCTACACCACTGCTTCCAGCCAGCTCACGTGGCTCAAGCCTATGCAGCGACTAAGGGCTGCTATCCCATCACTGACCCCACAGGAGAATTCCTAAGGTGCTATTTTCCAGCTTGTTCAATGTCTTCCTTTATCTAAGGGGAAAGAAATGAAGCAGAGGAGATAAAAAGAATTAAGAGCACAGCAACAACAAGAATCAGAGTAAGCATATTTTAACTCTTCCAGTGCACAAGAGGAACTGAGGTCCTACTCTGGGGATCGAATCTAGTTCCACAGTTAAGCAGACAAACAAGACTGCCGATTCCTTTTTAATATGTACCTGATACAAAACTCCAATTGGCCAAACAGACAAAAATAGTCCCAGAGGGACAAAAAGGATTAAGAGGAGTCCCAAAAAAACCTCAAGGGTCCCAAATCCTTTTAATATTACCTGAAATAACCTTGTCACACATCTTTGTGGAGTATGGGAAAACACTTCCTTCCTTCTCCCATTCTCCTGCCTACACATTTAACAAGCTTCTAGCATTCAGAGCAGTCAATGCAGAAGGGAACAGATTACTAGGTCCAGTATGTTCATAGGTCACAAATACTAAGATTAGGGCTTGCATGAAGAGGTTCTAAATAAAGTCTGAAGAACAGTTGCATTTTCATGTACTAGATATAATGTACTCTGA
Source organism: Anhinga rufa (assembly GCA_013400875.1). Taxonomy (NCBI): domain Eukaryota; kingdom Metazoa; phylum Chordata; class Aves; order Suliformes; family Anhingidae; genus Anhinga; species Anhinga rufa. The sequence continues at coordinate 2,185 of VZTV01025657.1, forward strand.
GGTCTCTATCCTCAACCTTATAGTTACGGATAACTATTTGAACCTTCGCTCCTCCTTCATGACCCCACAGACAAGATGTTGTGGAGCAATACAATCAAGCTCTGTGTAACACCTGAGCAAAACATTCAGCCACAAACCTGAATTAATTCAGACTGCACTAAAAAGATTATCTTTACGTTTGGGATGAGTACTGCTCATTTCCAAATGAGCACATTTTTCATTTAAAGATAGAACTTAAACGTCGACACACCACAAAAGCACAAACACAATTGAGAAATAACAGACCACTTGTTATAATACAATTCACCAACTTAATGACCAAAGCAATCAATGTTTTAAAGAAAGTTTTTCCTAACTAGAGCGCAAAGCTTTCCTGTTTGCATTTTGAGACACAAACAATAGACTCTTGAACCACTGAAGTTGCAGCCAAAACCTTAAAAGATTATCCCAAAAAAATATACAAATAAAAAAATTGATAACTCCATAGAAGAGAGGAAATGCAAAGTAATTTCTGCATCCTTGCAGACACTTGATGTTAAGGCTTCCATTCCTACAATACTAGCTATCGTAAGATATATAATCTGTGAACAAGTGTAAGGTAGCAGTTCTTCCTAAGAACTATTAGAAGATCGCTTACTTTTAAAAAAGGTATGTTCCTGCATGAAAGAGGCAACCGATAGAATACTATTTTGAAAGTTAACTGCTAGCCATTAATCTTGTACTAGAACATCTTTATTGATCTTCTGAAATAGGTAACTCAGAATTCACAAGGCCTAAGATGTTTACAGGCAGTATTAACCTTCGGGCTTGCCAGTGCAAGTAAAGTGAAGCAAGCCTGGAACATTCTAAGCAGAGGCAAGTACTTATTCTTTCAACAGTTTCTGTTATGTACACTATTTGTAATTCCTTCAATGCAAGCTAAGGATAAGAGGAGGTCCACAAAGTGGTTCCTTTAAGTAAACTGTCCAACACAGAGTGCTCTAATTTTCCATATTAAAAAAAAGTTTGCAGCTGCATATATTTCAGCTGTATTCACAAGTACAAATACCTTTTCACACAGAATCTTAGAATTGTCATACCTACCTGTCACATTGTTGCATTATAGAGATTTCTTTAATTATTTCTTGAAGATCTGACTCCACTGGGACCTGTTTAATTGCTACAACTTGTCCAGACTCTTTGTGTATTGCTTTAAACACGCTACCGTAAGACCTAAAAGTAAAAGAGGGAATTTTTTTTTAAACAAAATAAACTGCTGCTCATTTCCATTATGCAGAAACTTTAAAGAGGCACAGAAGCCATATGTTTATGCAGAAGTTTGAGGGTTTTTTCAGGCTGCAAAAAAATTCAGTTCTATCAGGACCTCAGGAAAGACATGCCTCTAGAGAATGAATCTTTGTCAAGATGTAGTGCATCCAACTCCAGTACAGGCGCAAACACCTTTGCTGCCTTAATAAACAATGGGCATCAAAAATGCATAAATAAATTTGGGGAAGCATGGAAGTTTATGATACATGCATTTGCTTTACTAATAAAAAACTTGTCCAGAGAAGCATTCCTTAGGACATGTACAGTCACTCTCCCTGTAACTTAATATTCCAACACATGCTTTATATACTGTTTCCCGCTGATCCCGTCCCCTCATAAATAGCTGCACTTACCCTTCACCAAGTTTCTCCAGAACATCAAAGACTTCTTCAGGCTGCTTCGTTAAACTATCTTCACTTAGCTTTTTCAGTTTGCTATAAGACAGACAAAAATTATTTGTTTGTTTGCAGGGGGGAGAGACACAGAACTGTAGCAAATTTTCATACAAGTGAGCAGACAGAAAAAAGATTATAAAGAAAAATATATTCCAATGAAAATAAAATGCCTAATTAAAGTGCAGTAATAAAATTTTAATCAGCAATCATATCAGATAAAGTTATGACAATTTTTGTCATTATCACTTTCCCACTAATGTTTGCTCAATTCGAAGCAACATGGGACCAATTCACTGTCCAAACCACTTCCTTTGCTAAAGTAGAAACAGCCAAATAATACAGTAGCACTCACTTTTAGTCAAAAAGGAGCCAGCATGCAAACACATGCTCATTACTGCTTAGAGTACACTATGTTGTTATCAAAGAAAGTTTAAACCAATCCTTCACCCACATGAAGTACCCACTTTCTACACTATAGCACTCATAAGCCAGTGAATTACATCAAGTTGAGAGCAGAACCCAGGGTCAAGATGACTCTGGGAGAGTATGGTAGCACTTCACCTCCACAGGTGGTAGCAGAACACTGAACTTCCAAGAGCCGAGTACTCCAAGAGTTGTTGGAGCAGTCCCTTTCACATCCCTGTGAAGGTACATAGGGTTGGGTGCAACAAAATCTCTAATCACCTACCACCACCATATTTTGCCCTCCAGTTCCCTCTCACACAGTCTCAAATCACTCAGTACCACCCTACAATTTCTCCCAGCACCTTCAACCTGCTCTTACCACTATCCTTTGTCCATTACAGGCAGCCCTAGCCATTCCCCAGTTGCCAGCATCCCCATCTATCCAGCCCCTCAGACTCCTGGCAGATCTCGGAACCCAGCTTGGTTGCGAGCTTGCCATGGAGCTGACACTGAACATAGCACAGGAAAATAGAACCGCACACACGCTGCAGTGAGGCTAGGTGGCTGCAACGTGTAAATCCTTCACCCTAGAAGCTATAGGGGATTTTGCTGCAAGAGTGAAATAACAAGTTAACTCTATATGATAGCCAAGAGTACTATTAAAGTAGAAGATGAGCTGAAGAATAGCTGGTGCTGTAGTGTTAGATATAGACAATGTATTCCATATGCAGGAGGAGGAAGAGGAGGAAAAAAAAAGAACTTGAAGCACAGAAAATCTTTGAGAACTTATGGAAAATATGTTATCCTGTGACACTTTCCTGGAAGTGAATACAGAATAGGGGAAGGGAGGAGGGCATGGACAGAAAAGATTGTCAAAGCTAACATTGGAAGAACAGTGTTCAGAAGAAACTCCTTCATATTAAGAGATGCAATTCTGTGATACACAGAGCTAAAAAAGATACAGTGAAAAAACTGATGAAGGAATTCTTGAGTCAGGTAGTTGGCATTAACAAGTCTCTTCTAAGTAAAGACAAAAATTTAAAGTAATTTATAAACACACAGGTCATATAAGTTGGTGTTAAACAAGGAAAGCAAGGGATGGGGGGGAAGGAGGGTGTATACATTTATATATCAAAGAACTATTTCTCAGGCACAGCAGTCATATGAATACAAAAAGCATCCACAGTTAGTAAGGAAAGGTGCATGAACTGCTGTAAAGACCACGTTGTTTGCTACAGCGAACAGGCAGAAAGCTAGAAAGCAGGTGTGTTTAAGGGAGTAATAAAAATCTCCACAGCAAAGGAAAGGGACAACTCATGAACATGAAGAAAAACAGCAGAAAAATCAAATGAGAGCAACTAAATAAAGTTTGCAAAAGCAGCCTACAAATCAAACACACTAACACATAACAATCCTTCTGTCTTTTTTGCCCTCTCTCTGCTTGTTAGGGACTAGAAAACAGAGAGATGGGACTTAAATCTTGCAGAGAAGCATATATTTCATTACTGAACAAATGTTAAGTTGAGACAAATAAAAAGGGGGGGAGGCTTTTTCAGTAGGTATTAAAGAAACCCATCATTCAAATTCTTTTTTCCCCCCCTCTGATCAGGTTATCTGCAGCCTTAAAGGCAGCGTTCACAGAATAAGTTACTGCAATCATCCTCTGCTTGCCACCAACAAAAAGCATGCACAGTATGCTTACAATACAAGCAGAGCCTCAAAAAAAAATAAAAAGCATGGCCATTAGCTGAGTCTCTCACTTGATTGAACAGCTGTGTAACAGAAGACATGCTCACCAGGACAGTGGAGGCACTGAACTTTTCAGTAACTGCAAGAAAAGAGAAAACATACAGCAACCTCAACCAAAGATGTCTAGGAAAAGAACACTTCCACCTGCTTATCAAACGAGCAATGCCTGCTAAAATGAGAAAGGGGGGCAGAGAGAAGGTGGAAATCCATACCAAAAGAGTTCACCATTAATGCCAATGCATTGGGAGTGCTTGTTTCCCTAGCTCCTCTCAATCACAGGCAGACATAAACTGATCAAAACAAATGTCACTGTCAAATAACAGATTATCTGGAATACTTAAGAGGCAACCTGAAGACCAAAGAAATAAACATTCTGTAGTTTTAAAACTATTGTCACATTATTCAACTCTGACAAACATGTTGTGAGACCAAATAATACTTAACACTAAGGCTGCTAAGTATTAAACCTATTTACAGGAAGAAAGACGCATCAACTTCCAGAATTTCATCACCAAGTACACTGCTCAAAGTACTTCACACCCCTTCACAAATATATTGTAAAAGTACAGATGCTAGGTCCAGTGTTCAAGTGACAGTATCAATTCCACAGCCCTTTGAACCACAGGAAGATCCTAATGACTCAGACTGTTTAAAGATTTCTACTTCTAGAAGCTTAATAGAATTCCCAGCTCTTTAGCTACAGAATAGCATGTGATATACCCTGAATGGGTTGCAATAAAGAAAGCATTTATGAAAACTTCATGAGAAGCAAGGAAGAGGAAGACGACTGTTGTAACTGTAACAAGAAGAAAAGACTAGAAGTATTATTCTATCATACTGGTTAAAAACAAGCAACTAAAACTTGGGACAGAGAAACACATCTAAGACTTCACAATCAGCTTCTTAATCAGGAGTGGTTTGTGTGCATGTGTCCACACTCTGAAAATGTGCAATAGAAGGCATATAGAGCCAAACATTTCAGAAGGATCACTCCTTTTTTAAAAACATTAAAAAGTGTTCTACATGGGAAGTGAACACTATGAGCACCCAGCAAAATACCTGTTTGCTAAGAAATATGAGGTGGGTGGGGAAGAGGCAAAACTGAAGAGACAAAGGGCTCAAGAACAATCAGAAAGAAGGTGTCTCATTCCTCTGCCTCATGGGTCCTCTACTTTCATAAAGGAAGCTTTAAAACAGAACAAATAAATCAGTAAATTCAAGCACTGTTTTGTTCTGGCCCCAAGATACAAGTGCCATATATACACACACACATATATATATCTATGAGAAAGTCTAAAGGAGATGTGTAGAAGACAAGTATAAAACCTGGGGAGAAAGTCATTCTGCTTTTGCTCTTCTAGAAAATCATCATGTAGTGACTACGGGCTATTTCAGTAGTTTTCCAGGAGAGCTGTTCCTGAAAGCAGGAGGACTAACTAAACTACAATTCTGGGACAACAAGAGTTATCAAAATTATTTTCTTGTTCCAAGCAGGTTTGACTTTCTGCATAACACCTAATTTCTTAAACAAGAAAAATACACCCTAGCAAAGAATTTTACTTTTATAAATCCAGTTGATGTGAGAAAATATTCATACTAGGCATAACCAGAATCTTAGGCTTCATTGAGTACGTCAGCAAAACTCCACATAACCAAATGCAGAAAAATCTAGAAACAGAGAGAGGCACCCAAGACTACCAATCCTAGCATAAAGATCAGAAAAATCTGAATTGGGACCTGGAAGAGCAAGAGATATGTGGGTTTTTTCCCCCCAACATGAAAAAATGAAGTATGAGTTTAGTGTCCTATGGTCATTATGCGCAGACTTTAGAAAACAAATCGGTGATGTGCTGCAGAGGTAAGCATAAAAAAAAAACCTGAAAGCTAACAAAGAAAAATAAAGCAGGACTAAAGAATAGAACTCCATCAATTACTGTCATGAGTTACGGAAAACTGGACAGCTGCTCCATGAAACATGAATAGATGTGGTTTATTTTGCAGAAGAACTAGCACATTGGAACATTTAAAAAGAATGGCTGGGATCAATTATACCAACATATTAAAAGAGAAGCTAGCAAGAGAAATCTCTGCAGTCATCAGAAATAGAGGTGGCATGTAAAAGCCTTGAGACATTTACACTGCTTTACACCATTCACATAAGTCAAAGCAAGTTTAAGACAGTTTACATTGGTAGAAAACTAAATATAAGTACACGATACAACAATAAAACCCAAGCAAACTTACACTTTCATGCCATCGTTTTCAGGAGGAACTTGACAATTGTCATCCATATGACCTTACATACCCATTGACACAAAAATTAAAACCAGTGTGTTTTTAGAATATGAACCATCTGTGAAACGTAAGTTTTTTCCTTCCCACAAAACTTAATTTTCAGTGAAAATTAAACTGCCTGAGTTTAAAGAAAGGGCAGGAAAACATTAATTAACAAGCTCCATGCTTGTTAAGCGGTCTCTTATCTGGTGGCAGCATGCAGGAGATGGGCAAGAGTAAAAACTGTATATTTGACAGAAGTGCGACTAGCTACTTTCCTTTTCACTTGCATGCAGTCTATCTCCTCAAACTTGAGTAAGCCAATATATACAGAAAAATGCAACAATTACAACAGGGGAAAACTATAAGACTCCGAGGTGAATTTTATAACTATTTCAAGAGCTAATGTCATTTTTAGTGAGGGAAAAGAAGTATAAAGCACATCGGAAATACAGTTAGGAGCTCAGATGCAAGAAAACACCATGTCGACTACCGTAAAAGTTGTTCAGTATAAAAATCAGAACACCTACTCTAAATTACTTTAAAAAGCAAACAAAATTATTTAAAAGCCACAGTCATTTGGGCATCATCACTGCTACTTTGTGAACGGCTGTTTTAAAAGATTTACACAACACAAAACCTTGTTATGTGTTCCCTTACAGGGAAAGGAGGAATAGAAGTGCCCTATACCTGTGAGAGAACACTGGGATTCTAGGACATCCATGCAGCTTTGAAGTGTTCCTAAGAAAGTCTTGCTACCTCTAGATTAATGTCTCGCACTACAGCTATCACGGCAATAGATCGCTGTCAGTAACTGCTCCCATGGACAGCAGGCACCAAAGTAAAGAAGTCCAGTGCTCACATCTATTTCACCAGGTAAACATGGCATGTCTGTCCCAAGCCACTAATGCATCCAAGGCAGGCATGAAAAAATTCAGCTCACAAAAAGTAACCTGTACTCCCCTTCTAGACTTGCAGAAAAAGGGATGGCCTAGCAGAATAGTTGGGAATGCCAAACAATCACAAAACTGTAAAAAACAACAGATAAAGCAGATATATGTGCAGATTTATGATAACCTGAGTTAATACCTTCCCTTCCACTAAAGAAACAAATCCATTAAATTCTCATCACATTCAAATTTCCAGAAATAAGCTTCAAAAAAACATGGAAAGTATAAAAACATGCTATAGAGTTTAAAAGTTCTCTCATTAGCTTTCTAATTATTTGTGACTGAATCTGAGGATTTAAACAGCTCCACACTTTCAATTAGGCCAGGCACACACATCCAGCTTGGTAATAGAGCAAATCCCAGATCTTCTAAAAAAAAAAAAAAAACAAAAACAAAAACAAAAACACCCTACCAACACTCTTGTAAGTTATGCTACCTTCAAGTTTTATTTTCAAGCCTTTGGTATCACCAGATCCCAAGCTTTGCACTGGTGGTGGTAACACTGATTACTGCTCAGACATTCCCATTTCTTCTAAACTCTTGCTGGTGCCTGTCCTACTTCCTTTATTTGAGACACTCAGCACTGTCAGCCTGAAACTAGGGTGTAGGCCTGTCCCTTCTCCCCACACTGCCTGCTAAAAACACTCTGCCTAAGAACTACAAATCAATTCCTGGTCAAAGTTTTCAGTAGTATATACTGTTACTTGATGTATTACTGGAGGGAAAAACAGCAGAAGTTCAAGACTGTATTCTCAAGTCCTGTCATCCTGCAGGAAGCTGTCTTAAAAAATTTTAAAGGGCTTTAAACATAGAACATAAATGTTTTAAAGTAGGATGTAAAAACTGATTTATTATCTCTACCACCAACTTATATTGTGCAGTCCCTAGATTTTTTCATTACATTAAATTAACAGGAAGCAAGAGTAAAATACTCAGAGCTCTAAGACAGTAAGTATATATGTAAACTGTGTAACTACATTCTGTATACCACACAACTACATTCTATGGAGTACCTAATTACATAAAGAAAGGACTGTTCCAATGTAAATATACAATTAAATTTAATACATTTAATAAATACATACAAATACAAAACAAAATTATTTTGTGTACTAGGATGTCAGCATCGCATTTAAAGGAAAAGCTCGTGGTTTCACATCATTACACATGCACACAAAAAGAAGTCAAATGATAAACGCTCAAAAATAAACCCCTATGCTGTAATTAATACAACCAGAGAGGCTATATGTTTCAGAAAATACATATATTGTGGGAATACTCTTGATTTTTGCCTCTTCCCACTCCCTGATTTGCAATTGCAACTATGCAACGCCCACCCCCCCAAGCATCTCTCCACCAGCAGGACACAAGGGCACTTTCTAACGTGGAAAGAGAGGAACAACTACTTATGTCGGCTTCTTCCAGACCTCAGCTACGAAGTACACGGACCCCCCAGGCCACAAAGGGCTCTTCTCGGCGATAAAGTTCCCCTCATTTCTCATTAAAACGCTCCTCTTGCAACCCAGCCAGCCCCGAAGGGTTTGCCCCCACCTGGACGTCTATCCAGGGCGGTTATTTTTGAGGACACCCCCGACAGAAGCCCCTCCTCAGCGCCACACCGGCCGCCGGGGAGGTCTCGGCCCCCGCCCTCACCGGGGAGCGGCGCCTCCCGAGGGCCCCCCGCCGCCCCAAGGCCTGACCCCGGCCGCCCCGCCGCGCTCCCTCCCGGCCGGGGAAGGGCCGTTACCTCTTGGGCGCTGCCTGCTCCATGCCGCTGCTGGCCCCCCGGCCCCGCCGCCGGAGGGGGGGCTCCCGGCGAGCCCCCGGGCACCACCGGACCGGTAACCGCTAAACTCCTCACAACTTTCGCGCTCGCTCGCTGGCCCTTTAAGCGGGGCACGCGCCCTCCCTCGGCCGCCGCCGCTCCCGGCCTCTCTCAGGCAACCGCCACTACCGCTACCCACCCGGCTACCGGCGGAGGCCCGCCCCTTCGCGCCTCTCAGTGGTTACAACCCGCGCCATCGCGAGTGCTGATTGGGCGGCGCGGAAGTCGCTCAGAACGGCAGGAGGGACAAGGCCCCACCCCACCAACGGGAAAGAGCGGGCGGCGTCGCGCCGGCGGGAGGGGGAAGAACATGGAGGGCGGCGGTGCCGCCGGGGGCCGAGGCGCCGTGCTCCCGGCACGCTCCGCGCGGCGGCCCGCGGGGCACGCCGGGAGGTGTAGTCCTCCCGCCCAGCCGGCCCTGCCCGTTTCTCCGCGGGAGGGGCCCGGCCGGGCGAGGCAAACCGAGGGGACGAGAGAGCCGGGGCCCCGAGGCGGCGGCGGGGCGAGGGACGGCCGTCCCTCCCCCACAGGCTGACCTCATCCCCCGGCTCTCGGAGCCGGGCCTTGGGGCTAAGGCAGGGCTCGGGCAGAGCTTGGCCTCAGGNTGGCTCTCCGCAGCTGGCTCGGCGGCACCGCGTACCTCCGGGGTGGAAAACGCTGGCGCTTGGCCTTTGAATGCCGAAGCACGCAAGTTACCCTGCAAAGCCACAGGAAGCTGTCGCGTAATTATTCAAGCAGCAGATTTGAGGCTGCCGAGGTCCGTGTGACAAGTACCTGCCGTTTCTCCACCTGACAGCGTCTGACTTTCTGCTGTTCGTGTGGCAATTTCGGATGCTAACCGACAGAGCATCCAGGTCGGTCTGGCCAAGTCAATACAAGAAAAGCTTGAATGTTCAAGCCAATTTCTGTATCCTTTCCTGAAAGTGGGTTTATTTGACTAACTAATGGAAATTCAAGGTAGTAAAACATTTGGGCAAGATCCATAAAAATACCGAGATGCCCAAGTTCCACTTTAAGCTGATTTTAGATGTGCGACAGCAGTTGGCCCCCCCTAAAAAAATCCACACTCCATACCTAATTTCACCTCTTTGATGTGCATTAGCAAGGGAATGTTGAGTGACTGAAGTCCTACTGTTGTGCAAGTCCTCTACTTTGCCTGAGTCAATCCAATCCAGTTGACTCACTGTGGTTGGGCTAAATGCACAATGGCAATATTGAATGAACCCATAAAACAAATCACACACCACCATATGACCTTTGGGGTTTCTTTGTTTTTCTGAGTCATGGAAAAACTGCCGTAGAACATCTTCCTTTGCACAACAGATTAACGCAGAGCTCTTCAAGTATCATGCCACAAGCCAGAGTGGCTCACCAGCAGTACTGCCAGATGTGTCCATACCATAGATGACTTTGTAGGAGATGCCAAAAAAAACCACCCAGAAGAAGGAGCCAGCGGATGCCTCAGATGCAGTGCGGCATGAGTGCATTAGAAAGTGGTGGGGAGGAACCCTGCAAGACTTCCCGTCCCCCAGTTCTAGGACAAGTGAGGTTAGGCAGGTAAAAGACGCCATGCGGCTAGTGTAGTGTCCAACTTTGTTTTACAAGGTATTTGGCTATACCCACTGACCAATTATTTACGTTTCACCAATTTCACCTAAGGAAGGGTAGCCTGACATCCCTATTTGGCTGTGATACTCCTGGAATGCAGAGGCTGTCTCCACATCCTTTAACACAAATCTTTAAGGCAATATATTGTTCAGGTTATTTCAGAGGAGACAGGTTTTTTTCCAGCTCCCCCTTTCAAGCCAAAGCTGCAATAAACTATACATTCAAGCAAGGAAAAGGAGTCTTAGACTAATACAGGTACTATATTACAGTTGTAACAGCAAGACAAAGAAAGGGAGCCAAGAAGTGCTCCCTCTCCCCATTGACACATATATTTCTTTCTCTGGAAGAAGTTAGGCTAAACAGCCTGATCTGCTCCTCTTCCCTCCCCCTTTAACAACAGTTGACAAGAACAATTCTAAAGAAAATTAGTCCAAGAATGGCAGATTTAGATATTTGCGCTCTTCATTCAAAACAATTTAATACCACAATCCCCTCTCCCAGAAAGCACCCTGACTACCTGATAATTGAGGAAGAAGGGGTCAAGAGTGTCCCCCATCTATGAGACTGAAGAAAGAAAAGTGTGAAAAAACCCCAAGATGCCTGAAACAGAAAAAGTTAGGTAACCTGGCTTTATAACCTAGCGAGGCAGACGGTGCCAAAAAATGTGGCCTAATTCCGTGCCTTTCTCACAGAAGTTTCAGTTGTGCCTTATTCAACCACCAGAATGCTTTCTAAGTACATTTATGCTGAAAATAAAATGTCATTAAGAAGATAACATATATACCTATATATGTTATATATGAAAAATACATATAGTATTTTTCAAGGTCACTTTATTCTTCTCTTACAATTTCAAATGGTATTTTTAGTCGATGATATGGGAATAAATAACACCATCTCGCCTTTCCCCTGCAACATGAATTTGGGAACCATGCTGTGAAATACAACACTGATTTGGTATTCCGTACAACACCATACCTAGCCACCAGCAAAGAAGGAACTTTGAAAGGAAAACCAGACTCTGTTCCACTACCTCATTCAGGCTCTCCAGTCAAGGGAAGTCTAGATGTTCTCGAGGCATGAATATACTATGAGATTGCTGGTGTCTAGACAACATGGAGATGAGGAAGTTGCAGACAATCTACATGAGTATTCCCATGGTTTCTTCCAACAGTGGAAGATAAGAAGCTAAGAAGGCAGGTGAGTAAGAAAAGGCTTAATGTAGTCCAATCTTAAACATATAGGAGAAAACTAACTGAATTACTCTTTCTTCTAAAGTATTTCATCCACTTCACCAATTTATCAGCATGCATTAGGACTCCCTTCTCTGCAGAACTGGCATCAACATCAATTCCTTAGACCAAAGGATGGATGAAGACCATACTTAGTTTTTGAGCACTATCATTAATTTATATTATAATGTAGCTTTGTAAACAGATAAAATAATTTATATTATAATTACTTATCCTGCAGTGGAATCAGGAATCATGGTGGCATGGGCAAGTATTAAGTGCTATGTAACCGCAAACTAAGACAGTCCCCAAGCCCCTAAATATATGAACCAAAAAGTTCCAAGATATCACCACTGCCTCAGTTGCACATAATTTATAATAAACCTGAGAGGATAAAAATTGCTTGAGAAGCTCATGTCTGAGTTTCTAACAGGTATTACTAATGGTAAGATTTAAATTCCAAATATATACTTCAAAGTCATTCATAAACATCATGCAAATAAATTATGCATGTTACAGTAGGGACCTTATCTAGTTCCTTTGGTAGCAAATAAAAGCAGCATTTACTTCAGAAGGTATTCGATCAGGCTCATTTAAACAACATGCATTGTAACTAATACATGGCGCTGCTAGAAAACAGCAGAATTAATAGTGCATGTTTTCCAAGAGATACATCTCACGAACACCTTATGCTCTCCAAACAAAACGCCCCTAGTCCTTCATCACGTCCATGGTGCTTTTCACAGCCTAGTGATTTTCCCCATGTGCTTTCTACCCTTTCACCACGGTATCCCCCCAGTTCTTTCACAGGATCCTCAGTGCTCTCTCCCTCAGTGTCCCCTGAATCATTCCGCAGCAGCTCCGTTCACCCCCTCAGCATGCCAAAACCCGCAATATCCTCACCGCCCGCATAAACCCCCAAGCGTGCCCCCTGCTCTGTGCTCAGTGCAACCCCTCCACATCACTGATACCTCACCATGCTTTGGCCCACCCCAGCATTACCCCACAGAGTTACGAGTATCTGATGTCTGTATCGCGACCCGGTGTTTAGCTCGCAAGAGAAGGCTGCGGGTTGTTCTGCAGCGTGGTCCCAAACCCCGCAGCTAAGGACAGAGTTTTCCTTGCTTTTCCCTTGCCATGAGGTGGACAGCCCCACAAACAGGGCATTCCCTACTTCACCCATCACTTACGAGTTTTGTAAAAATAGGAACTTACTATCTTTACAGACCTCCAGCTTTTCATCAGACATGATTAATATTGGCCAGCTAAGTCACAAATTATTGTGAAGGGGAGAAAGGCAAGGAACACCAGGCAAGCACAAAGACAGACTGAATGAGGGAGCCTGATTTCCTTAGAAACCAATTAATAAATTCAGTAGACAAATAGTCAACAACAACATGTTTGCATGTCTCCCTGTGACTGCCTGATAGCAATCTGGTATGCTGAAAGTTAAGGAAAAGGCCTTGGATGAAATACCAGCTTGTTTATACAGAAGATAAGAAAAACTGACTTCAGCCTGTATTTTTTCCTACCTATCATGTCTAATGTGAAATAACCTTGAAGGCTTATCTAAGAATTTGTTATATACTTTCCTAACCCTGTCAGCCATAAAATAGTTATAAATAAAATATAAAAGAACAGCGTATTCTCAAGTTTGGACTAAAATTCAGATTTTTTTAAAGCAAGTTTTTGATCGAGCTTAGGAATAGAGAACAGTTGTCTTTTATTTCTTTTCTTGAACTATTCACAACTTAATGGTTAGTTAATGTCACATAAAAGGAAATGGATTTTTTGCTGGTCCCGCAAAAGAAATATGCAGAAAATAAGTAGTCAGGAAATATAGGTACCATCTGCCATCTATACCCACTCTATTAAAATCAGCGTGATTCACAAAATTCCTACTTGACATTGAAAAGAGCAGTAAAAACCTGCAATAGCAAAATATTAGCTGCACTGCTGCGATTCCTCTCACTACCTAGTATACATCATTTTGGTACCTAAAATGTTATTACTAGACCAAAAGACATTTGTTGATTAGGATAGGATTTTTCTGTTGACTAACCATTTAGCTCACAGTCTTAGTAACAGGCTATATATAGACTTACCATTTGCTATTTTTCCTATTATAGCACACTATGGTAAAAATAAACCATGGATACAGAGTTGCTGTTTACAGTTAACCACAGAAGATATTCCAGCCTGTACTACAGCTGCATTGATTGTGCTCGTGGGATCTACGGATTACCATCATCTTGAAAAAAAATCTCATTTTGGTTTGTAAAACAATTACTGTTGTTGTGGTAATGCTCAGGGTTACTCTGGATTCCCTTCTACACAAAAATATTCCCCTTCTTTCTAGGGGCAACCATCTGTTCTCCAGCCTGTGAAGAAGCGTGCTCACACCCTGGAGAATAAATAAACAGCGTTTAACTAGCAAGGCTTGATGCCTGCATTAGGAATGGAAACTAGTATCAATAACTAAAGAATGATCAAATCATTGTTACTTGATGAAGCAAGTACTACACGAAATGAACTTCAGCTGCCTGAATACATATAGCTTTATGCCCAAGGCTTCCACCACCATGAAGGCTGCATTTTCTCCCATCTTCCTTTAGCTCCCGAGCTGAGAGTTCGAGGAACATGTGACAGAGGTGGTTAGGGAAGATTAGAATTTTTTTCTATTATTTTTAGGGACAATGCTTTCAAGAGGCTAAGACGACCCATTCTTTCAGCTTTAAAGAAGGGAAGTTTCCTTGCCTTCATGGGCCTTTCACAGAAGTGCTTGAAGAGAAGCATAAAAAGGTGGGAAGAAGAAGTACAAAATAACAAATGACAAATAAGGAGAATCCAATGCAACTGGAAAGCACATCATGAATACTGAGCACTACAAAAGCAATGCCATGAAATGCTTACAGCTTATTCAGTTGTAGGGCTTTTTTGTTTGTTTTTAATAAAATCCTTCCTATTCAACTCTGAAGTACATCTCCAGCTTGCTTCATAGCTGTAACAAGTGTTTTGTATGTAGAAACACTCATTCTACCTGCTTTAAAGTCCAGAAACCACAAAATTTCGGTTTCCTACTTTTTTCCAACATTTCCCAATCAAAACATGCCAAAAGATCGTAATTCAAGTCCAAATAGGCTACTCATATGACATGTACAGTCACACTTAAAAAAAAATACCTAAATACAATCCTAGTCTTAAAACTTCACAAAAAACGTTCAGTGGCATAACAGCCATTTCATAACTGACTGTGAAGTAACGGGTCTGATTACAAGATAAGATCCTGTGGAAAGTAGAAATACAGTCAAAACAAGAAAAAGGTTAAGATTTGCACTTAGATTCCCATCCTGCTCTTAAAAGCAGCGGGAAGCCGCCTCCACAGCAGCTTGTGTAGTAAAGAAACAGCAAAGCAGCAAATAATAAAGTTTCACAGAACTGGCTTTATACGACGTGCTGATTTGAGCCTCCACTAATCAGGTCGGGTTTGGTTCAATAGGGGGCAGCTTTATGGCATCCTCACCACTCCCCAGGATGAGTACTTACACTACTGTCACTACCCAGCAAGGGAACTTTCTGCTGAAAACAAAACTTTGAAGTGACTGAGTGTACATAGGCCAGGCTATGAAAACACAGCAAAAGGTAAAGCAAGTTACTATCTAGAGAGCTTATGAACCCCATTAAATTTGAGACCTAAGCTTTTTCCACCGTCCCATCAGTAAAAATAAATTTTCTTAGTTGCAAGGAGAAAAGCAGTGGAAGGTTAATGGATTTCTTTGATAGCAAAAAAGAGTTTATCAACAGCCATCAGCACTGCCCATTTTTACCCAGACTGGGTTTAGCAAAAAGAAAATGTTCTGGTGGTATAATTTTCTCTGCAGAGCGGAGGAAAATAGAGCAATTCCATATGCTAGGAGCTTTCTTAATGGAAACAGTTAATTTACCACATGAGGAATATCACATGCATACCACTTCCACCTAAAATGAATCACTCCTTCCAGTTGAGAAAACTGAGGTCTTTTATCTTCCTCAGGGTGGAGTCCATCTCCTCCCATAGATCCCTACAGAGTAAAACTGCTAATCGTTTTAAGATTTAAAGACATTACTTCTTTTGTGTTCATATATCACATTTCAATGTCTTCTAAACAAGAGAGAGCTTAATGGTTTTGTGTAACCTTGAACTGGCCAGTACACAACTTTTATTGCTTCATCCTTGAGCTCTTCTGTAGTTCCATGATCTAATTTGTTACACTGGTGGTATTAAGCTGCTCTTGCGGATTAACAATACGCAGTTTAAATTCCTTAAAGCCAATTTTAAAATGAGTGTGCTAATTTGAATACTAGGTAAAACAATGAAAAACTGAAACAGAAGAAAAAAGCCAAACTACATGTTTTAATATATACTGCGTCTCTCCTGCGGTAAGATTAATAGATGGTAAATCCCTGCTCTATGTAGTTCAAACTAGGCAGAATGTCTCTAGGACCTGATCCAAAACCTACTAACGTCAACAGAGTCTCTCTTTCAAATATACTACTTTGGGGATCAGTTCTCAAAGAAGAGTCCTGTCTAATTTGCTCATGGGAGTGCGATTATAAATGCAGATTTTTGCTTGACTGGTGTTTCCATCCTCGGCCCAATTCACCTCCCAGGAGGATGGAGGAAAGGTCAAAATCAGAGGCAGATCACATTAGACACTACCATTTATTTGACATAACCTCTTAATAATATATCATAGGTTCATTTGATTAGAAACAATGCAGTCAGAGAAGATAAACAGTGTAGAACTGGTCCCCTTATCATGGAATAGATACTAAGCATCTGAAATTATACACAGTGGGAAAATTTGCTGTTCAGAGTCACAGAGACACGTATGCAATGTTGTATAATACGCATTGCATATTAATGTCTAATGCATTACAATATCAATCTATATAATATGCACTGCATATTTCACAATATGCAGTGGTATAGCAAATTTAAGTGAGAAAATGTGTAGGAAGATTAAAGTCACACAACTGTGTCAGAGTACCCACAAATCTCTACAGCACTAATTATGCATAGAGTAACAGGAACAACACATTACAAACACGAATGCTTGATTCTATGCTGTATTATTGGCATTTATCTTGACCTTTCAAAATGGTCTTTCAAAAACAAGTACCTCGTTTTGACGGGTGTGGGATACTCAACAGCTCTTAATTAAACGCCTCAAAGGCAGACTTTAAAACCGTGTTCTAAAGTGTATTGAATTAGGCTCCACAAGACCGGTTTTTGGCACCTGTTCTTGAAATGAGGGGGGAAAAAAAAGCACACTGAACCCAGATTATGCATTATTTTCCAGGAATTCAGCAATTTCTTGGAGAGATTAAATTTACTGCAGCTTTGAAATAACAGGGTTACTGCACATTCTGAATGGCTGAGTGTCTCTGTGGGACTGGATAACAGCTAGCACAGGGGTCCCAGGGGATTTTGTTGTAGTTAACCCATCCTCCTGTTCTGTTCCTACTTTTACATGCAAAAGAAAATGTTTGTGCTTAATGCAATATTTATAGCTATAAGTAATAGTCAGTTCCTTTCTGGTTTTACTGTACCAGCATGTACAAGAAATACATAAAACTACATATATTATTGCTACTACTTTGCAAGATGTTGTATATATTGTAAAGCTGGCTCTCTAATAGAAGGCAGCTAAAGACCTCTGCACTGAAATCTGCCAAAGCTGATACAGCAATCACAAACATGTGTTGTTACACTTCTTGTGGCTCATCTCCACATGGTGCAGCTGTTGTGTTGGCTAAAGAAAATGCAGGCCCAAGGGAAACAAATTTAATTCAGCTGGGGTGACTTCCACTAAAAAAAAAAAAAAAAGTGTTTTAAGGAGAACAGGTGTCTTACAGTAAGGGGGATTGTTTGAGAGGTTTTCCCCAAACTTGCTTTGCTTCTAGGAAGCCTGTTCTAAAGTGGTGGGACTGTGATAACAATCTCTTGCAGTCTAATTTTTAAATAATACCCTTCAGAAATGCAATGGATTCCAGAAATTCTATTTTTGTTTGTTTGTCGTAGTCCTAGGGCAGGCAGGCTAGCACAGGACCTTATTGCACAAGTTAGAAGCTGGAGGGAGCCTCATGGCTGTTATTCAGATTCCTCAGCCTTAAGAAGGCTTGTTTAATCAACAAATGACTGTGCCAAGGCAGACCCACAGCCTGTGTAAGTCACCAGTTGACACCCCTAGAGCTGTGCCAGTTTATACCTATATATCTATTGTTTTAAGCTTAATTTTTTACAACAGTTTTACTTAGATATAGCTCCCTCCTAAATACGTTCGTACTTACTCAAAATAATATACTACGTAGTCTAATAGAACAGTATTGAGTGCATGGCGCTTTTTTTCTTTTCAAGAAAGGCATTTACCTTGCGTACTGTGAGACCTTCTCTAGTTTTGTCATGCATTCCTGCCTCTCTGCTTCCTGCGTCCTCTTGTATATGAGAGTGGAAAGTGTTTGACTGCTGCTCAGCGGCTGACTCAGGAGCCTTCCCGCCCTGGTCAGCAGCGGATCCCACAGTGCTGAGGCAGCGGGATCCATGGGTTCCCAGCAGGCCCTCAGGAGGTCTCCCTCTCTTGGTGACGGCTGAACCAGCCCTTCACAGACAAAGCAGCAGCCGGCAGATCTTTCTCTTCCTGTAGTCAACCCTCTTTCCAAAATAAGGTTACTCCAGAGGGTAGTCTTTTTTTGTGTAGGGGTCTTCATACTGCAGTTTCCTCCTTTGGGCCTGTTTTCTCTATCTCCCACAAGGACAGAATTCCTCCTCTTTGGGGAAACAGAGGTCCAAACAAGGGGTGATTTTTCCACACAGACCCCATTCCTACAGTTACTTCTCCTATAGGATGTATAGGAGCTGATCTCTGCGCTTCCTTCTCAGATCTTAACTAAATAAATGTTATGACAACAAACTTCTGTTTTTCTTTTTGCAAGGTTAAGTGCATTAGTTCTTAACATCAATCTTTATTGCTACATGTTGTGTCCTCAGAGTGTCTTATGCAGACCTTGGGCACTTTTTTAGGCTTCTTCTCAAGTTTCTAAATTGGAGACCCAGTACTCCTACTGAATTCCTTCTTTTGAATAAAATCCAGAACTCATTGAGGTCAATAGCAAAATTAATGAGATTTTTGTTCTCTGTGTATATGCACATAAAGACCTGCAACAAAGCTTGCATTTTCGCAGACTTCCCCTTACCAAGGAAAAGAAAATTCTTCTGCTCTTGCCACTTTTCTCAGCAGAAATTATGACAAAGCCCCTAAGTCTCACTGATGGTAGGAGCTGCCACCGCCATGCCTGGTGTCAAAAGCCAGGAGTAGAGGGACCTGGACTACACCCTGCCAGTGAGGGAGAAAAGGATCTCAATTAACAAAATAAGGAACTGTAGAATGAAACCTGCGTTCACAGTGAAGCCATCATGGGGACACTCACTCTTCACTGTGTGTGTGTACAACCAGTATCTTTTCCAAACACCGAAAAAAAAGAATTTATTATTTGTAGAGTAAGATTAATTCAGCAGAGTGTCTGAGTGTCATGCAAGGAAGCTGGTTGAAGTGATATCTGAATTTAAGACTAACCTCTTACTTTTCATGGCACTGGAGTATGTGCTTATCAGGGACGTTTTATGTTTGAGGTTCAGGGAGAAGGTGATGGCCATCTCCTCTGAATGCTTTCAGATGACTGATTTTCAGAACTCTGCTGGCATTCTTCCAGCTGGGGGCCTGGCCATTAGATAAGCTTAACATTATGGTGGCCATTTGCAAAACAGATGAGAGCAGAAATAGCAAGAGGAAATGAGAAACCTAAGAAACCTGCTGGAACTCCCTGCAAATAAAGATCCGACCTTGGAAAGAAAAGTCTTAGATCCTTCCACTGAAAGAAAAACTGGTGAGCATAAGTTTTCAGCTGCTAAAACTATAACCACTGTCCCAGGGGAGATAAAAGCACCAGCCAAAGACCACCGCAAGTGCCAGCCTCAAGAAATCTAGGAAACATTACACTTTGTGAGAGTCTGCACAAAAGTTTTCAGGTATTACCGGATAGGATCCGTTTGCTTCTGCTTTCAGGTTGTTTTTTTTTAACGATGAAGCCCATGGCCATCCTGGCTAAGAATTCTGTTTAATAATCCCTCCTTTGCTGGTATTTAAATAGTGTCACGTGGCGTTGGAGCATTACGCTACCAGAAGATTTGACAGATATCATCTGGCAGATCCTGTGGTGGCCGTTCACATCACCCTTCCAGCCGCCTCTTCCCCCTCTCTGCCAGAAATTGCTGTTTCTGGAAGCAGCTTGGCAAAAGGGGCTGTACCTGTAGCTCAGCAATTCTAGTTCAGTCAGGTGCTGTAACTCAAACTTGCAAGCAGATATAACTGAGGGCCATTCGGTTTTGTTCTTCTTTTAATAGCTGAAGTCTCCTTTGCAGTGGCATTTGGAAATGTTGTGAGTGGCAATCCTCGGTTACCACGTTTTCCCTATCAGGGTTTCACATTGCCATGGAACCGATGTGGTGGAAACAGGAATGGGGCTCTCTCCACTGATAATTTCCTGGCAGAAGGAAAATATTAAGTCATCTTTTTTTAATCAAGTAGTCTCACCTGAGTAAATATTCTAGCAATTCCAACTTTTAATTTTATTATCATAGTCTATTGCTCAAGCTGTGTTTTCTGACTGTGCAGCAGTAATAGTGCTATGAGCACATGAAGATTTTTCAAGCTGGCATTGTGTTCGGTTCCTTTTACATTTCCACACATAATCTGCATAACATTATTAAATCTTTCCTGTACATTATTTAGCCTCTGGGATCAAATGAAATCATACATAACTGGAACTCTTTGGGCTTTGACAGATGTCCTCTGGCAGATTTTTTGCAGCGGTTTAAGTTGTTACTGCTCTCAGCTATTTTCTTGGCCTTTTCCTGGAATGGGACATGTCTCAGCTGCTCTGGTGGAAAACGCTAACCTCTTAGCTTTCAAAGACAATAAAAGCAGGTTTGAGTTACTGCACCGGACTTTGAACTGAGATGGCTGAAACAAAGGTATGGTCCTTTTCACCAGCTCACCTACAGGAAGAGTAATCCTTCACAGACCGCTGCCGAGGGGGTTGGGACAGTAACGTGAAGGGCTCACTTGCAAGCTCTTGGAGGAATATTTACAGCGTCTTGCCTCTGGTCCATTTTCCATGGGAGAGCACAGGGAAGCTGAGTATTCTCTTGAAATAGTGACAGTCGTCATTATAAAACATAACTTTTGCAGCATATAGATTCTTATGAAATCGATCTGCTTCGTGGGCTGTCTCCTACTGTGGGTCATGAAGTCATCCTAAATAACACGGTACCTAGACGGTACAGAGTTTGTTTCCTTTCATCTGTACACCTGCGGAAGGCTTTTTATGTGTGGCAGAGCTTTTTCTGCCTTGGGTATTTTGTAAATAACGCCTTCGCTAAAGAGAACCGCGGGCTTATGACCTCTCCCTAAGTTCCCACACTTCCTACTGATTTGGGCTTAATAAAAATAGTCACCCCAACATCCCTCATTTGTTTTTTAAAACCTCTGTATCAACCATTTAATGTGGCAAAAAAAAAACCCCACACCATCCCATTTTAATGAGTTCAGGCGGTTTTGAACAACTGAGCATTTAAATCTGTGAATAAACTTAAGAATGTGTCACTGCCTTCAGGAAGCATACTTCAGTTTTAAGAAACCACAGCTGCAACAATAAGATGGAAATTTGACACACACTAGGTTGAAGGTGGCAAGGATTAAAGGTATGGAATTAGAAAAAAAAAAAAGCCCTTGCGCTGTTGAACAGAATACGGGACATAAATCAATGACTAACTTTGGCTAAGCTTTGCCTTATGGAAGTACGCAGCATTGCAGCTTCGCAGTTATCAGTATTTGTCATCTGGAGTATCAGTACACATGCCAGATGCAAAAGAGGGGCCCAGAGAGAACATGGGGGATGAGGAAAAGAAAATTAATAATTTCAGTGACAATGTACACTATTTTGATGTGAAACAGAACTTCTGTAATATTTCAAGGGACTTACACATATATATATATATGTATGGACAAAAGCTGTTGGAAATAAGCCTTTGACTTCAAAATATGCCTGATTAAAAAGAATACTGATAAGAATTAAGACGAGAACAGCTGGAACTTTGATTGCAGTTATGTTTTCTTCTAGATGTTTATTTCTAGATCACTTTTGCAGCTGCTTTTATCTACTCCTTAGAAGTTCTTGTCGATTTGAGGAACCATTAGCTTTAAAAGTAAACATCAGCCCTGGTCTGGTTTTATGAAACTACTGAGGGGGGAAAAGATAACAGACTAATGCTGAACTAGATCAGACTTAAGTGATGCTTTGAACAGCCTTTTAGTGTTTCAGGCTCCACCTGTAACTCTAACTGAAAGTTGAGTATTTCAAATATTCTCCTTTACCAAGCACACAGGAATGACCAAGCTCTAGGAATGAAAATACTCCTTCCGAAAAACTTAAATCCATGTCTCACTGTTGGTTCAAAAGACAGAATGCTTTCAAGCGTGCCTCCACTATCTAGGTACAGGGATGGTCCTTAAATCCAGTTCTTCTGCCTTTCAGTATCTGTCATCTATAAATATTATGCTTTGAATAAAACAGATCTGCAGTTTTGACTCCGCTTCACTCTATTTTGTTATTGTAATGGTTTAAGAGTTCTTTAATAACTGTGGTTTTGTATTTGCTCGAGCTGTCTGCTTGGAGACTGGAGAAAGGTCAGGGTTAACCCTGCTTAACCTTAGCTAATGACCTTTATCGGTGGTCTCCTTTTCAGATCTCGGGAGTGTCAGCGATGCTGCTGTGGCCACTGACTGACTCTCATACCAGCTCCCACTGAAATAAACACGCTGTATGATATTTACTTGACGCTTCTTCCCAATAGAAATTCTTACCACGCCACACTGGTCAAAGCCCTCCGGCCCAAGCCACAGAGACTTCTCTGTTTTCAGGTTTCACAAAGAGTTCAAGGACAAGATACATTTTGTTCAAGAATCCTTTCAAGTGGCTTTGTGAGTCTTCTTGTGGGGCCTGTCTTGGATTCAGAAAATATTTTTTCACTTACTATAATCAGCTTTGATTTCTCTGTCCTGAGCATTTCTGCTAGTGACGGAGGCTTCCTCACAACTCTCCACAGGAGCTGTCTTAGGCTGCCTGAAAGCCCCTGGTCTTGCAGGCACCATTGATCCTTGCTCCCATCACAGCTGGGAAGGCTGTCCTTCCGCAGCGTGCCTCATCCCCAGGTCTCTGTTGCTCCCCTCCAGGCGCACCCCACCCCCTGAAGTGGCAGAGCGCTGCACCTGCGCAGGTGGGTTCCACCCAGCGCTTCAGACAGGCAGACTCACAACCACAGTGAAATTCAAAAGCTCCTGGTTGCATTGGAACAACCAGTAATCGTCAGGACAAATTAAGTGGAAAAGGGGAATATATGTTACACATGGAAGTTTCTAGTGTGGCTGACAGAATCTCTTTCCCCTCTCCGCTGATCTGAAAAGCTGAAAATAAGAGGCCTCGAGGCAGCTCTGTTTCTGCTGCAGCGTAATGTCCCCGGCTTTCAGCACTTCTCAGGTGCTAAAATGAGTTCTGGTGTTGAAATGAATGGGGTTTGTATTTTTCTTGGAAACAGTTCCCAAGGGGGCGTTTGAAAGAATAGCATAACCAAGTAGTAATTTTCACAAAGCCTATCATGGGTGAGCAGGTCAAATAAATGAAATAGTTAATGCAAACAAGGCGGATCTGCAATAATCATTGATACTCTTTGTGCAACAGACCATGCCATCTAGTATGGACAAAACAGGGGAAACATCCATTCCCTAGTTTTCATCCTACCCTTTACCAGCCTGTGTAGGTCCCTCAAATCACAGAATCATAGAATGCTTTGGGTTGGAAGGGACCTTTAGAGGTCATCTAGTCCAACCCCCTGCAGTGAGCAGGGACATCTTCAACTAGACCAGGTTGCTCAGAGCCCCGTCCAGCCTGACCTTGAGTGTTTCTAGGGATAGGCCAGCCTGACCTGGAATGTTTCTAGGGTTGTGTCTACTTCTGCAAGGTCTGTGAAACGCAACTAAGGAGAGCAAGCGGAATGCCCGTCCTCTGAGCAGGGACCTGTATCACTGCGGGAACAGAAAACAGGGGTCCATGAGCAAAGACGGTGGAAATCCACTGCTGGGTCTCAACACAGAGATGTCCTGATTTTACGTGCTCTCTGTCTGTTGCTGGCTCACGATACCCAGAGGCTGTCTGTCATGACACACTGCATGTGCTTGTTGTCATGTGAAGGGCTCAGCAGGAAGGCAAGGCAAGGCAAGGCAAGGCAAGGCAAGCTAGTATAATATTCTTTACCAGAAGGTCTTGTGACTGGTCCATGCCCAGCTCAGATACATTCTTGAACTGATCCATTCCCGTTCTCAGCCGTTGCGTTTACTGTGCAGCCTTTCCGTACTCCAGAGCATCTTGTCCTGGTCTTTCTCCACAGTGGCTCTTTTTTCCCCATGCCACGAGCTAGATCCAAACTGTTCTGCTCTGAAAAGTCTCCAAAGTGGATCAGCATCACATCTGCAGGTTTCGTGTTGGAGCAACTGTCCTTTCACCCAGCAGGACAGTGCACACAGGGGTGCTCTGAGGTGGCAGGAGGAGAAGCTGAGGGGAACAGCGGCGTTTAAGGCAGAAACAAGGTGGTCGTAATAGATGACTGAGTGCCAACAACTGAACTCACAGAAAAGGACAGGAAAGCAGGCACAATGCAAAATCTTGCCTAGAAAGGTAACTGCTCTGGGATTATTTATAAGCTTTTATTCATTTGTTTATTGGTATCATGAGGCAATCTGAAAATAACAGCCCTGATTGAGGAGATCTTTTAAACCAGCAGTAAAACACATGCTCAGCAGGTGACTTTGGCTTATAAAGAAATTGAAGCACCTGCTTAGGTACTGCCCTGGGTAGTGATGAACTTAAGCATGCGCTTTAAGTGCTTTTTTGGATCATACCCAGTAAAGTATGGTAGTGGACACACCCAGGGTAGTGTCCGGCCTTGGCAGTGTCTTCAAGAGTTTTCAAACACCTTAGCATGGTAAGTTTTCCCTCGATTTCCTCGTATTTCAGGAATCTTCAAAGATTCTTTAGAAGACCCTGATTTTATTAAGAAGTGCAGGGTTTCATCAGTAAGGTTTGTCTGGACATCCTAGGGGTGAGTCTGCCCGGGAACAATTGGTACTTTTTTGTAATATCCCTTATTGTCCTCTTCTTTGGATTAGATGCCACAAACAACTGAAAAAAACCACGCAGAGATTAGTACAGACATTTTTTTTGTGCACATCTGTTAGTGATGATTTGCATATGCTCGTAACGCTCTGAAAATATCTGAAATGCTCTGTAGTGTCTTGGTTTATAACATATCCTTCTCCACAGTTTACACATTGCGAATGCACGCTGAAAACAGGAAACACACACGCGGAGGGTAGGTAAAAGGGGATTACAGTATGCATGTACTCGACAGAGTAGTCCCAGTTTAAGAGTATCACGAGCATCGGGCTTGCGTAAACAAATCAGTGCTTAACCCACAGATGTATCTAATGACCATATGGATTCTGCATGTTTACAACTGGAAAAACCCCTCTGAGTTTTTCTATTGTTCGCTGACTTTCACCCTATACTATTAATTTTATTTGTGAAAACCAAGTTATTCACTGGGATATAGAAAGTTCTTAAAAGGAAACGGAGTTATTTAATATACGCCACGAGACAAGATGTATGGCCCCCGTTCTCTGCCGCCTTGCAGTTCTCATGTCCTAGGTGAGTTACGAGGCATGCGACCAAATGTATAACTGCATTGCTTAAACCAATTTATTGCTTTCATACAATATTTCTCTTAGATTCTCCCCCCCACACCCCCAACAGTTGGCTCGGAGATTGCAAACTTCCAGCCTGAGGCAGCTGCAGAACTTCATTGGTGCTTTAAATCCCCCTTTCCCCAGGAGCGAAGTGTACAAGCCCATGTCTCTGCGGCAGGCGGGCGGCCCTGAAACCCTGCCGACCAACCTCCACCTTGCAGGCTGGGACTTGGCACATCTGCCAAGCGAGGTGAAATGCCACCACCGGAGAGCAAGCAAAGCTTGCCAGCCTGGGGACCCTCTGCAGTCCCTAGGCTCCGGGGACAGGGGGGATGAAAGGACAGGGAAGGGGGCCACTCGTGTGCGATGGGTGTCTGCGTGTCCAGCCGTGGCCGTAGGCAACAGCCAAATGGTTGCTTAAACCAAACTTTAATAAGGTACGGCACGTTGTATTTCTTTATGTGGTGACAACTGCTCATTTCAGGCACCACAGAAACATCTCATGGCTGATGGCAGGGGAAGGAATGCTTTAGGCTAAAAAAGTCCACTCATCGAGGGCTTTTCTCCCCCTCTCCCCCGAGGAGATCAGCAGGCTGGGCTGAGCGGGAGGCAGCGCGCCGGCTTTGGGCTGTGCTGGGTAGGATCATCTCGGGGCTGGACACCTGCAAGGAGAGGGCTTCTGCCGGCAGGAGAGGGACATCCCCGTCCTCAGGCCGGGCCAGAGCATCCCCTCTTTGCTCCGCGGGGCTCTCCGGGGCTCGGGACCCGCCGTCAGGGCACGGCGTCCTCGCCCCGGTCCCCGCGGGACCTCTGCACCCTCCCTCGCCC
>VZTV01025658.1:7919-18196 GCA_013400875.1 Anhinga rufa
GCTGATGGAGGGCTTGGAGTCCAGCTCCTTTCTTTAGGCTTCACAGAGTCACGGGACGGGTGAGGCTAACCCACTGTTAAGATCAGGGGCTCACAACCATGTCCAGCTGGGTTTTGAGTATCTTCAAGGATGGAGACCCCATCCTCTCTGGGCAACCCCTTCCAGTGCTCAGTCACCCTCACAGTAAAATTAGTATTTCTTATGTTTAACTGGAATTTTCTGTATTTCCACCCGTGACTGTTGCCCCTTGTCCTGTCACTAGGCACCACTGAGATGACCTTGGCTCCCTTGTCATTGATCCTCCCTGATCAGTAGACACTGATAAGATCCCCTCTGAGCCACCTCCTCTCCAGGCTGAACAGTCCCAGCTCCCTCAGTCTCTCCCCTCATGTCAGATGTTCCAGTCCCTTCATCATCTTCACAGCCCTTTGCTGGATTCTCTCCAGTATGTCCATGTCTGTCTTGTGCAGGGCCACCCAGAACCAGACCTAGCACTCCAGGAGTGTCTCACTAGTGCTGAGCAGAGGGGAAGGGTCACCTCCTCAACCTGCTGGTGACTCTCTGCCTAACGCAGCCCAAGATGCTGTTGGCCTCCTTCGCCACAAAGGCACATTGCTGGCTCACGGTAAACTTGCTGTCCCCCAGGCCCTTTTCTGGAAAGCTGCTTCCCAGCCGGGCGGCCCCCAGCTTGTACTGGTGCTTGGGGTTGTTCCTCTCCAAGTGCAGGACTCTGACTTCCCTTTGCTGAACTTCATGAGGTTCCCATCAGCCCCTTTCGCCAGCCTGTACCCCAGGATGGCAGAAGACCCTCTGGTTTATCAGCCAGTCTGCCCAGAACCCCCCCCCAGTTGCCACGACCCTTCAAAGAGAGAAGGGAATGGCCTTGCAGCACCATCAGCCAGCTCCCTCAGCTCTCCTGGGTGCATCCCAGCAAGTCCTGGGGACTTGGCTATGTCCCATTTGCTGCTCCCTTACCTGAACCTGCTCCACCGAGGATAAGTCTTCCTTGCTCCAGACTTTCTCCCTGGGCAAGCTGAAGGCAGATCATTCCAGGGGATACCAGAGGCCATGAAGCCATTGAGTATCGCAGCCTTTTCCATATCACCAAGCCCCCACCACAGTTGTGTGGAGTGTTCACACTGCTGTGCTGATCTTTGCAGAAATACGGCGTGTCTGCATTGCCGTGTTGCCCTGTGCTGAGCCTCACAGCAGATCACACACAGCAGCTTCGGCTGCGGGGCGGCCAGGAGCCCCAGCTCGGCACCGGTGAGTCCAGCCCAGCTGCAGTTGTGCCAGCCTTTGCTCCTCCAGCTGGGTGCAGACCAGAGCAGCCGGGCAGTGCCGCTGCTCTCGCCCTCCCCTGCGCAGGGAGCACTGCCTGGTCTGCAGGGCATGCGCCTGCTCCACTGCTGTGCTTTCTGTTGCTCTCCTGTCGTGGTTCAGCCCCAGCCAGCAGCCAAGCCCCACGCAGCCGCTCGCTCACTGCCCCCGGGTGGGATGGGGGAGAGGATCAGAAGAGTAAAAGTGAGGACACTCATGGGTTGAGATAAAGACAGTTTAACAGGGAAAGAAAGAGCCGCGCACGCAAGCAAAGCAAACCAAGGCATCCATTCCCTGCTCCCCACGGGCAGGCGGGTGCTCAGCCATCTCCAGGACAGCAGGGCTCCATCACGCGTAACGGTGACTGGGGCAGACAAACGCCATCNGTAAAGCTAAAAGGAAAAATATTGTTCTCAGTCATATTTGTTCCTGTTTGCCTGAGGAAGTGGGTCTAGTTTGTCAGGTTTGTGGTTTGTGCTTCCACGGGCCCCGCTGACCGCCTCCATCTCCCCTGCCTCCTGCAGCCCCCCGCAGCCCCCGCAGCCCCCGCACGAGCAGCCGGGCAGATTTCTCAGCTGTTGCATCCGCCTCAGTTCAGCTGCCAGCACCTGGCTGGAGGTGTGACAGCTACAGGCAGCCGCCCTCTTACCACTGGTAGGGGATAAATGCTGGTGTCCCTGTGGTCACAGGCCTCACCTGGCTTCACAAGACGTCTCCTGTTCCGCGCTACCGGAGCCCTTGAGAGGAAAGGTGGATCGGTAGCACTGAGCTGGTAAAGCTCAGTGCTGCATTACTGGTCGGATGGGGTGAGCAGCAGCTATAAAGCAGCATTTGGATTATTAAAGCATGGAATAAGTGGTCCTTAGAGTCCTAGCCACTAGTTAAGTATTTTCTAAGTGAAACTAAGCTGCTTTAAATGGACAGTTGTTTCTTTACTGCCTCTGATTTATGTAGTAAAGTAACTAGGTGGGGTTTGTTGGGGGTGGTTTTATTTTTTCTTCCTTCACTGCTGCGGCTGTGAGGCTGCTGTGCGTTGGGCAGGAGCAGCACCCTGACTCCACAGGGCTGCGGGCACGCGTTCATCCAGCAACACCATCGCTGCTGTGCTGCCACACAGCCATTCAGCCTCTCAGCGCACCCCGTGTAGCACAGGGTATCAATCCCTGCTGCACTGCAGGTATCGGCACCACCTCACCAGCCTCTGGGTGTCAAACTCAAGTTCGTGTCTGAAACTGCGTGTGGCTGAGCAAGTGAGATGAGCATAGGTGGGAAGGGAAAGCCTTGGAGAACTTGCTTCTGCCTTCGTGGTACTTTGCTCTTCACTGGCACAAGTGGTCTTGACCCCTTTGGGACCTGCCATGCCACAGACAGCAATGGCACCCCGTGGTGGGCACGTCCCTGCGCTGCTCCTGCACTTGGCAGCTGCAGACAAGCCACTGGACAGACTACCGAGGCAGCAGGACAGACTGCCAAGGCGCCTGGCTCCCGTCCCACTGCCGCCTTGCTGAGCAGCAGCTGGCTCACGAGAGCAGCCTTGGCGTCCCTTGCCCGGCTGCTTCCCACTTTGAGACGTGATGGCACCTGCCCCGTCACCATTCATTGCTGCCAGCTGCTGCCCCCAACTCGACCGCTGAAACTGTTAACGTTAACGGGAGGCAGAGGCTTCACAGCACCTCATGCTAGACAACAGAAATCCCACCTGCAGCGCCCTGTTGTTGCTATCGTAGTGTAAAAGGAGCCCCAAAAGAAAAATCACATCCATCACATTAGAAACATAATGCATGTTGGCAGAACTAAATATGTTTTGCTCCCCTTGCCTTGGGTCAGGCACTTGTTGCCATCCCAGTGGCACCTGTGCAGCTCCGGCCCACGGTGGTGCTTGGCCAGCGCTCGGTTTGACATGGCATGACGATGGCCCTGCGGTGCTTTTACAGCTGAGGACCGATCACTGGTATCAATGCACATGGACACATTTCCTTTTACAAGCCTGCACACATGCAAGCTATTCCCTCCTCGCGCGCAGCGAAAGGCCCTTGTTGCACTTGATAAGGACGAGCTCTGGCCGTGCCGCATCCCGTGCACATCCCACCACCCCGCTCTGCTGCCACAGGACACCCTCACAGGGTTGTAGGTGACTCTGGCTTTGGGAGTCGCAAGCCATGCTGGCAGTAATGTGAAAGTTCATATTTTCAGGCCAGAAAGGCGGAGCGCTGTGGCCACACCGTGGCTGGGAAGCTGACAAATGACCAAGAGAAACCTGCTTATAGGAAGAGGTCTCCCTGACTTCTGAACAAATAATGGGCCAGTAAAAATAGCAATTGATTCCAAACCAATTGATTTTTCCCTCACGTGTCCTAAACATCTTTTTTTAATAACTGAGAGTGACTGAGTGTTTGGCCCCATTCCTCACTCCCACCTGCAGCCCCAGGGCTGGCTGCCAAGGGCAGACCTGCCTCTGCCTTTGCTGAGGAGCTCAGCGCTGGCGCTGTGGCCTCAGCTCCCACCCAGCTTGGCAGAGCCCCGTGCCGAGCGGCTGGGTGGGCGGCTGGGAGGCAGCTGCCAAGAGCTGCTGATGCGCTGCGGGGGACAGCCAAGCGCCTGGGGATTGGCGCAGGGGCTCACGCTGGGACCAGAGACTGTCACAGCTGTGAGAGCAGCTCCAGCTTCGCTGGGGTGGTCTCCCGTTTAGGTTAAGCAGCTCCCAATTATTGCAAGGTAGAAAACACACGTTTGAATCCTAGTGTATGTTGCGAGGGATGTCCACGTGCTCGGGGAAGACAGAGGCCCAATCTTCCTGGCAATGTCAAGGGAAGACTGCAGTGCAGCGCTTCCAGTGGGAACACAAGGGTGTAATAAAAAACAGAGATAAGGGTTGTTTGGGGGGAAGAAAATAATCTTGTTTTGTTTGTGGGTGAAAAAAATTTCAGAGCACCCAAAGGTCATAGTCAGGAATTTATTCCCTCGCTGCAGGCTTGTTTGCTAACAGATAAAGATCTTTGGCGCAGGTGTACACAGTGCCAAGGATTGTGAAGGCGACACAGAGTAAACCCGTGCGTGAGTGGCGTGCCAGTGGCAGCACCAAGAGCCCCAGGAATCACGAGGACTGTCCCTATCACAGGTGTCCTGCGACATACCCCGTTCTTCCGAGGCAGAGCTCCACTGACGGAGGGTTTTCCTGCCTTCGGGTGTGCTGCCCGTGTTAGAGCCTGTGGCAGGGGATGGCCTGAACATTTGCGCTGGTGCAAATATTGACCCATGGCTTGGGAGAACCCTGATTCAGCAGTGGCTGGGGACTGTCCTACAGACTGCGGTATCTCACCCTGTTTCAACAGCCCTGTGTAACAGCCCCACCACACGCTCCCTCACAGCTCCCAGTGATGGCAAGCTACTTCTAAACAGAGTCACCAAAAGAAACACCCAGAGCAAAGGACTGGAAAAAAATCATTTCAGACCCGGCAGGTCGTTGTTCAAGTGTACAGTGATGTGGCTGTAGCTCAAAGAGCATCTGGTCCCTGCAAGCCTGAGAACTCCTGTGGCCTCCTGCATTGCATGAGGCGGTCAAGGCTTGACGGCCGGGGAGGGGTCACTCTGGACAGTCCTACACGCTTGGTGCTGCAAATGCACTTGTATTTTCACAAGGCTTGCAGTGGCTGAGGCTTCTTAAGGCTGTAGATTCCAGACTCACCCCTAGGTCTCCTGCCTTTACTTTTCCATCTTGTTTTAGCTGCCATGTGACATATTCTTGACTTTTCCCTTAGATAGACAATTTTATCCTATGCACTCACAAAAGCAAGTCATATATTTACTACTTAATAAACAAATTGTGGGGGATTCTGCTCAATTTTTTCAATGCTTAGCGTAGCACAAAGAACTGCATTATGTTTACTAATGCTGTTCATGATAATCAGGATGACAAAGGTAGCTTGAAATTTAACATTAGAAACCAGAATCTGCTGCCTGAGGCTTTGATAAAAGGTGGCTGAATTAAACTTTCCTCTTTGTCAGAAATCTTTATTTAGCTTGATTGGCTTATGACAAGCGGGTCTTAACCCTTCCCACACTTATTTTCCAGCTGCCCTTTTTATTTTATTTAGTTTTTAAAACTTCTTTATTGATCTGTCTTTCTCTTCCACTCTCTGCTAGCTTTGACACAAGCCCATTGAAGAAGCCTGCGTGGTTTAAGTCAGTTTGTTGGCTGCTTCAGTGTGCAAGTGCAGGCGTCTGGTGGGTCACGCTGCAACCCGGGATGATGGCATAAAAGAAAAAATAAGCAACTCCTGAAGGAGAGATCAGGGACTGGGTGGTTTGTCGGGGGGAGCAGCACAGCTGTGCTAGGGTGACTGGGGCTGTCAGCAAGGGCGAGAACAGAAACAAAAGCTGGAGAGAGTAGCTTCTTAACCCTGTGTTCAGGTGCTGCCTCCAAAGCCAGCCACCAGCGGGGCTGTGAGCTCCTCACTCGTCAATAACAAAGCTTTCCGAGTCTGCTTTCCTGACGCCTGGTGCAACCGGTGTCTCTGTACATTTTAGGCTTCTCCTTCTACGGTGAGCTTGGAAGTCATATACAAGAGCCTTTTTGTACGAGAGTACCTCGGATATCTTCAAGAATATTTGCTAACAACTACCTCTGCATTTTATTTCCTGAAGAGATGCCTAAGAATGTATGAAACCATAAATCAGAAAACATAATAAAAGATAAAAAGTGGGTTTGTTTTTAATACAGCAGGATGGTTGTGTGCTCTCCCAATACACTTTGGGGGACTAATGAAATCCCCTGGGGCTTGATCAGTGCTCCCAGCTCGGCTCCTCAGTAACGTGAGGAGGGAAACAGGAGACAAAATAAAATTGTCAGAAAGTAAGACCTTAACTTAAAGGGACAAAATATCCCAGAGCTTTGTTTTACAAACAACAAAGTCAAGCAGTTAAGCAGCCTTGTTGGGTCACTAAGGATGTGCCCAGGTAGCAAACCTCACCAGAGCAGCAGCATCGCCCTGCGTGGATGCACTTCGTGGGAGGGAGATCAGCACGTTTCCTGCAGAGCAAGTCCCAGGTGGAATGATTTGTTCCAGACAGTGCCCAGTTAGGGCGTAGTTAAGTAGGGACACGGTGGTGGACTTGGCAGTGCTAGGTCAATGGCTGGACTTGATGATCTTAAAGGTCTTTTCCAACCTAAACTATTCTTTGCCTCTATAGCATCTTGTTTCAGAGACTAGTCAGGGACCTCTTATGACCCTCTTGTGAGAGGCCAAAACACAGCAGAAATCCAGCCAGCAGACTTCCTGGGGTAGTGGGAAACCCAGCCTGCCGCATGGGTGCTATTTAACAGTCACCTTGCTAGGCGAACCTGACACTCACCATTCCTCACGTGGAACATTCCTAGGCTACTCGACACTGTGTGTGGGGAAGCATTATACCAAACGCTGCGTGCATACAGAACAAAAGGGAACAAGGGGTTCCCTTGTCTGGAACAAGGGGTGCAGGGACCGGCGGGACGCCGGGCAAGACGCAGCCAGCACCCACCAGAGCAACAGAACAGCTTTGAGGGTGTCAGCTGCTTTTTATTTATTTTTTTTCTAAAGGCCTCCAGCAATGGGTCTTTTAAGGAGTAGTTTGAAAGAAGCAATGAAGCGGCTTTGCCAAGGTTTACAGAAAGTTCCTTTCATGTTGGGACTGGAAAGTACAGCAGGTTGTGCGTGCTCTTCCCTGCCTTGTGGGCACCTCTGCTCTTCCTGCCAGGCTGGAAACAGCTCCTGAAAGCGGGAAGGCTTTGGGTTACTTTCAAAATGGAATGTTCCATCTTTCCAAAGCCGGTTTTAACTTTTTTAAAAACTAAAATGCCATTTGGAAACTGAAAAAAAATGACATACAGTTTGGGGGTGGGCAGGGAAGAGGCTTTCTAGAAGGATAAGGTAAGATGTCACAGAAATTATATGATTGATTCAAGTTCAACAACGCTGGAGGTTTTAACGAAAATGTGGTATTTCAGGTAAATGTAACTGTTCCCTGGCAATTGAATTTTAACCCATTTTTTTTCCTTCTATTTCAGTTCAGACACCTGAAGATATAAGCTAAGAGACCAATATTGTGCTCTAGTAGCTTTTGGCATTTGTGTTTTTGTTATTCGCGGTCAATTAAGAGTAGAGCCTTAAGTGCCGAGTACAAAAATACAGACTTTTGAATGTATTAGGGAAAAAAACCCCAAGCAGCAAGCAACCAGCTTCTCCAAAACAGGAGTCCCCAACAGAAAATGGCTGCTCTTGTTACTGAATAATTTGCTACCCAGCCCATTGTGGACTCTGCAAAGCTGGATGGGACGGGGCCTGCAGCACATGAGGTCATGCTGGAGACGTTGGCCCCAGGGCGAAAAAAAATGAGGTTTCTGCAGACTTTGTTCCCTGCTCTGTTCTTCCTTTTCACAGAGGTAACAGCTTGCCTACGAACCAAACCTTCCCTTTCTTTACTCATGAGAAAACAATCACCTGTTTGTTTATTGCTTTACAGTTCAAACAGACTCTGATAACTCTGAATTCTTTTGTTGTGAGTGTAAGTGGTCAAAGTGAGTAAGTTGCCATATGCGTGTTCCTGATTACATTCATAAATTCATACGGTTCAATGAGAGGGTTTTTTTTATCGAGATAAAAAATAAAGAGGAGTGGAAAAATAAAATCTTTCGATTTGAGTCAGAACTACCTGCAAATATTTTCTGAGGTATCTATTTCAAAAGCAATTATCTTTTTAAAAAATTACACAATTGCTTTCTTCATAAACACAGTTGATGACATCTGGAAAATAAAAGATTTGGTCAGCTTCTTTACATATAGCCCTTCTCTAAACGACCTCCACTCGTCCTGAAAATCTGAAAAAGCACTTTAAAATGAAACAGGCCTTTTGGAAGTATCTCTGTGCTTGAACAGAAGACCACAAATACAGGAACATGAAAACACACATGAATTTGTTATCACTTTGTTATTTGCTTCTTCTCTTGTAACATTTAAAAACATTAGCTGCTGATTTTTTTCCTATTGTTAGAGTTCACCCTTTTAAATGTCTTAATTACTTTCCTGAGTGTTTTAGAAAGAGAGAAACACCATTATCCACGAGATTAAAAGCAGTAAAGAGAAAATGACGGCGGTGGTGAGTAGCCCAGTGCCCTGCAGAAATCCACTGCACACGGCTGGCGTCGGCCCAGGTCTCCCGGCGGTCCTGGTGTCTGCTCGCTGGAGCGGCACTGCTCCCAGTGCTCCGAGCCTCCGCTTCCAAAAGAAACCACAAGCTTCCTTTAGCGTTGTGGACAGATACAGTGTTTATTCCCTTACGCTTGCTCTATTATTAATTTTAAAGCCTTGTGTATGGTCCTGTTCATAAAAGCAACACCTCTAGCGGCCCTCTCCAAGTTTGGCTTCAGATAAAACGAGGTTAAATCAGGCTATTTTCCGAATGCCTCACTTTCAGTTTTACTTGTCTTCATTTTCTTCCCTGCTCAACCACTTTATCAGCCAACTGCTACTGCAGGCTGCTTCGGCCTCCGGAGAATTAGCAGTTCCGATTCCCAGAAGGCTGTAAGAAAGCCTGAAAGAAGTTATCTTACCTTCAAAATCTGGCACAAAAATGAGATGTTATTTCCGACTGTCTTTCTCACTTTTACTTTTCCACTCCAGCCCTTGGTGGCTCCCCCCTTCCCACCCTCCGGTTTCCTTTTCCACCCCTGCCCTTGGCAGGGATCCCCGCTCCATTCTGCTGTTTCAATAGCTGGAGCACTGCAGAACTTCTCGCTTTCCCCTCACCCTTGACAGTAGGAAACCGGCGTTGGCCGGTGCTCCCTGGGGAAATCGCTACCTCACACGTATCTCCCCTGTCGCCGCGCTGTGCGGGTCACCCGCGTCAGCTCGTGGCCCGATCGCATGCCATTGCATGAGCTTCTGTTGTGACAGTTTGTCATGGGCCGCCTGTTCAAGCCTAAACTCCTGGAATCTGGGGCCAGAAGGCTGGGGAGGGCACGTCCCCACAGCTCGGTCCGTACTGCAGCTACGCCGGGGCCACGCTCGGGCGCTGGTGAGAGCTGAGCCACGGCAGCAGCTGCTCTTCTGGAAAGGGCAACGTGCCGCGCAGCGTGGCCGCCATCACCCGCCCTCCAGCTTACGGCTTGTACCTGGGGCCTCCTCCTGCTACCCCAACTTGCTTTTATAATCCTGCCTTCTGGTGATGATCTGGCTGTATCTGCAAAGAGCTTGCACTCTGAAAGCCGCACAAACGGAAAAGCCACCAGCGTCACCCCGGTGGGGACCTGCGTGGGCAGCTCCGCCGGCCGTGCGCTTGCGGCCAGCGAACACGGCCTGGCGGCGGCATCGCCCGCGGGGAGCCCAGCCGGCCCCGGGGCCCCGCGTGGCCGGGGGACAGGGGCACCTCGCAGCCAAGGGGTGCCCCCCAGCTCCAGGAGGAGCGTCCACGCTCGTCCGAGCGGAGCCAGCACCCCCGATGCCCAACGGCCCGCGTCTGCCCGGGGGCAGCGGGCAGACCCTAACCCGTGTCTTCGGCCATCCTCCACCTTCTGTGGTTCTCCTCAGAGGGGCCGAGCTGAGCCCTCGTGTGCAAGGCAGCGGTGGTACCGGCAGCTGAGGCACCGGTGGTACCGGCAGCCAAGAGACTGGTTGTATCAGCAGCCAAGGCAGCTGAGGCAGCGGTGGTACCGGCAGCCGAGGGAGTGGTGCTACTGGCACCCAGAGTTCTTGTTCACACGGCAGCTGAGGCAGCCGAGGGAGCATGGTACTGGGAGCCAAGGGAGCCAAGGCAGTGGTGGTACCGGCAGCCCAGGGAGCCGCAGTACCGGCAGCCAAGGCAGCGGTGGTATGGGCAGCCAAGGCAGCCAAATGAGTGGTGGTACGGGCAGCCGAGGCAGCCGGGGGAGCGGCGGCACCGGCAGCCGGGGTAGCGGCGGTACCGGCAGCCGGGGGAGCGAAGCA
>VZTV01025658.1:19321-44152 GCA_013400875.1 Anhinga rufa
GGGCACGGCGGGGCGCGGGGGCCGGCCGCCTTCGCCCCGGAGCGCAGCGCAGGCTCGCCGGAGGAGGGGGTCTGGCCGGACTGGCAGAGCAGGGCCAGGGAGGTGGCGTGGGTCGTACCCTGCAGCGCGACCCGCCGCTGCCAGCGGCTCTGCGGCCTTGGGGAGCGTGGCGATTGCGGAGGTCACTGGCTCCAGGGTGTGCTTCTGATCGCCCCTGTCCGCCCCCTGCTTCCCGGCACCCTCCTCTTGCTCCTACCTGCTCTGAGGAACTCTTCCTCTGTATTGCTCGCTTTAAAAAGTAAGAGAAACAGAAAACGGTCTGCTGTTCGAGACCCAGGTCACTCTACAAGCAATGATCTGTCCTAGTACATCCTAGTTCCATGCTTGAGGCGGTTACAGTAAGCCAGCATACAGTAGCTCAGGCATGCAGGTAGCTCAGCAACTGGATGACTGTTAAAATCAGAAGTGTCAAAATTTCCCATTTAATGCCCTGTTAGCTGAAGTTCCTGGACGCAGCAACTCGGAGATCCATCTTGATGAGCTGGAAATCCCAGCAGTCTGAATGTGGGGGTTGTTGTTAACTTCCCCCATCTGACGGCGAGTGCTCACCTTTGTTATGGGGCAGCTAGTGTCACTTCTGGATTTGTTTTCGCTTCTCCCCTTGCTCTTGGTTCTTTGATGGGGCTTCCATTGTTGGTGGGATGTCAGTACTTTGCCTTCTTTCCAGTTCAACTTTGATGCTTTTTTTATTAAGCATGGAAGTGAATGATTGTCCGATTTCACAAGATTTCAAGGAGTGTTCTGCATTCCAGGAATAATCCTTGTGTATAGTGTACACAAATGTAACCTGCTGCTGGCTGGGGATTTGGAACTTGGTTTGAGGCTTCTGTTTCAATGATGTGGTCAAGAAGAGCTAATAACACGGTTATTACAAGGTGTTTTTTTAACCTTCATAAGTTGATACAAGCTTAAATTAGGAGTGCTTTCCTGGCATCTTTATTCTTTTACAGAGTATGAAGACAAGTGAGAAATCTAATAGACCTAGTAGTGGCTTCTAAAAATTCTCATCTGTCCTCATTTAGTGATTCAAAAATGACAGAAACTACTGAGTGCCGTATTTATGCATGTGTACTGAGCTGTCCTGCTCTCCGTGTTAAAGGAGAATATTCAAACGCGTGTGTACTGAGCTGTCCTGCTCACCGTGTTAAAGGAGAATATTCAAACGCACGCTGATAACTGGTATCACATGACATTTTTGTTGTGTGCATGAATACACCTGAATACACATGGCCCTGACGAGCTTTGCCACTGAGTCATCTTCCAGTAACCAAGAAAACAAGCCGAGTTAGACACTCCCCCTGAAAATCCTCAAGGTTTTGAAGAGTTCATTGGTCTGACACTCAAACAGTTATGTGACACAACACTTACTCGTCACCTGGGGGACCATGTGCTTGCATGAGTTGAAACCCTGCTCTGACATAAAAGAAATTTCACTTTCAACTAACTACAACTGTCCGTGAAAACCAGCTGATGGGGAATTTCTGATCAGCTCAAGTCATAAGATAACTACTCCCTGTGGTAGGGAACTTGGGTTTACACACTGATCATTGATCTTTGTCAGTCTAATTTCAGTTTAAATGTTTGTAAGCCTAGCCTTTTAGAAGTACCTTTAAAATTGCTGCAGCTGAGAGGTTGGTTTGTGTATTTGCTACAGTGCTCTCTGTGTGCTGTGCTCACACGTGCTGTCTTTTACCCAGCAAAAAGCAATAGATACTAGGAAATGTGGCTGTAAAACTGTGAGTTTGAGGGATGTGGAGGAAGATGTATGTGTTGGGGCTCATTCTGAACCCTGTTGCTTCTTGGTGTGACTGCACCTTTGTGATACCTGATGAGTTTATTCAGGGAGCAACAGCTGGTAGCTAAAGATAGGATGCACAGGTTTTTAAACCTTTCCTAAATCTTTCATTCTAGCTTAATTTAGTGGAAACAGACATGAGCAGGGATACCATCTAGCTTCAGGGCATGGGCTTGCCCATTGTTTTTGTGACAACAGTTGGCGTCAGGTTTGTAGTCATGCTAACTGAGGTTGGTTTAATAGGCTGCTAGGGAAGCAGCCCTGGCTGGGGGCACACCGGGGCTTGCGTTGGGGGCTTGGGGGTGTTAGCAGCATGGGGTGGCAGGGAGTGTAAGGGGGGACCTCAGCTGGCCTTGGACAGTAAGAAATCAAAAGCTGGCTTGGTGAAGCTGGTGGTTTTCCAGCTCTTGTGTAATGCATGACACCAGTCCTGCAGATGGGCTGTTGGTAAGAGGGGCCATTAGACTTTGCTAGGAGGAAGTCACTGGCACCTGGTGGCATCTCACTCTCCTGTAAAGCTGACTTCAGCGACGCTCAGATGCCTGAAATCTTGATTGAAGCAACTGCATGTCAAAGCACTTTTACCTCTTTACCACTTTATCTTTTAAGGGTATATTAGACTTCAGGGCAGACCTGGCAAGCCTGTGGATGTTAGAGCATTTTGGAAAATCATCTGAAGTTAAATAATCTGAAGAATTTTGTGACTTCACCATACCACAGGTGCAGTAAAGGTTTAACAGAAAAGACTCAAGGTACCCTGTAAGAAAGAATTTTGGGTTAAAAAGCTGTAAGGTGGTTCTAGTGACCAGGTGCAGGGGGGGGTGTGTGTGTGAAAAAAACCCTTACTGTGTTTTTCCCTGTGTAAAAGGAAGCTCATGTAGCTGACTTCTTTGAAATTAGGTAATTCAGACTTGGATACAGCGTAACAGGAGATCAGACCTTACTGAGCTAGTGCACGTCTTTCAGGTGTGCACCAGTACATACCGTTTGGTAAAATACTCCGGAGTTGTCCCAGTTGCTCTCTTAACACAGAGGCTGTGTCTGCATGGTAAGCTGCTGTGCTGATGGCCAAACAGAAAATCAGAATTGTGTCTCAATGTTAGCACCAGCTGCTGCCTGTTTTTAAACATCAGTGTTAATGAGGAGTTGCACCAACAAGAGTGCTTGAATGAGATTTCCGCTTTCATCAGACATGAGGGTTAGAGGTGGGTGTCTGGGCTCCCGGAGGGTGTGCCGTCCTTCGGTGCTTTACACCAGTTTTTAGGATAACCTGTACTCTCCCTCACACTATCTTGGAAGAGGATAGCTTTTTTCACTTCTCCTTGCTTTTCAACCCAGAAGCTTCCTGACTGCACTGAGGATTTGGAGATGCCTGATAACCTGTCCCACTCTCCAATATTTGTCATCTTGTACTCTTCCTACTGGCATGGTGGTGTAAGCACTTTTTTCTAGGTTATTTTAGGTAGAGCTGACTGAACTTCTCATTTTTCCCCCATTATTGGACTCCTGTTGCGAGTGAAAACTAGTGAAACAGGAGCACTTCTAGCTTAAGTTTGGTGGAGCTACTAAACAGCAGGAGATGTTTTCAGTTTTGGGAGGCAGCAGTGCCTCAGTTGATGGTCCTTCATTTCTTGAAGGTTCTTGTTGACATAAGGGTTGGAGGCATTTATTAAATGGAAGCCCAAATTCTGTGAAATCCCCTCCTACTCCATATGGAGGTTCTTCCAGTCTGAACCTCCAAAGTGGAGCTTTGGTAAAGAGGTTCAGGGCCAATGAATGTGTTGTCACATGTGGAAGTCTTTGTGCATTTAAAATAGTTAGGGTCACCTATTTACTTCAGGAATATTCAGGTTTGCTGAGCCTGAGGATCTTGCTGAGGAAAAGCTAGGCGTGTCACATAGCACAGTCATCTAGCCGTGCCCCTCTAGGTCTGCCTTCTAGGCTTGATGTGAAAAACTGCAGAGTATTTTGTCTCCTCTACATTATTCTGATCTTGAAGGTTTTCATCCCCCGTCTGCTCTGCACACTTGGTCTCCAAACATCCTATATTAAAGATACAGAACTGTGAGCATCATGCTAAAATTTCATATGTCACTGTCCACTACTTGGATTGTTTGCCTGTAGCGTAACTATAATCACTGGAATAAAGCTAAATATAGCTAACTTAAATGTGGGAGTTCTTCAAAATAAAAAGGGCTAGAAGAAGGGAGGGCAGTGAAAAGGAGCAAGAATAAAAGGAGCTGTGCTTTTCTGTAGATGAAAACCAGTAAGCGTGAGGAGAAGAGAGAAAAATTCTCAAAGATGGAGCATTTCTCTTCCCTAGCTTTTTCTTTCATCACTGGCAGCAGTGTAGGTCATGCAGCTGAAGGCTGCTGGTTTGATGCCTGCTGTTGCCTTTCTTCACTGATAGCTAGACAAACACCCTGTCATATGTATGTGAATCTGCTGCTTTCTCATGTTTATGTTCCCCAAAATAGCTGATTATTTTATAAAGAACAGGCAGTTCGGTGTGTGCCCACAGAAGCCGTTGATAACCATTTTCCATGAGTACAGAAGTGAGCGACAGAAATGCAGTCTTCATAGTCATCTAAGTGCCATCTCGGGGAACAGGTGTCTGAATAGGTAGGGCTGGTGCTGTTCTTGCAATTTTTTCCCCAGTACATGAAAATTAATTGGATTATATATAGGGAGACAAGGACAGCAAGTAAGATTATTATGACACTTGAAGTTTTTTAATTTATTAATATCAAGAGTCTTCCAAGATGAATTAACACAGGCTGCACCTGTAATTGATCTCGGCTTCAACCTACTTTTTTCAATCAGACCTCTTCAGTTTTGAAAAAATCAAGCTTTATTTGGTGTGTTTTTTTTTTCTTCCTGAGACTCCCCAGGCAAACCCTGCAGTAAGATCTATTGATTGTTTTGGAGGCTGCAGGGACTGCCTTCAGAGCCAGTGTACTTCCTCACCTGTGTAAACTCATTTTGAACTGGGGAGGGTAGCTGGAAACAACAGGTATGATGTTTTTTAACAAGGGCATCACTGCTAAAGGTGTGGTACGCATCTGTGCGTAGTGACAGAGGATGTTGGCAGTGATTTTAGAGCTACTGAAAGAGTTATCTTACTTCCCTATGGAACGTGAAAAAAAAAACTTGAAGATTTGTTCAGCTCAGCAGCTTTTTAATGCATCTTGGGGAATTCTGAGTCTTAAAAGATCAGAATTGCTTTTGAAGAAATCTCTGTAAATCACATTGTTTAGAAATATGTAGGTTGAGCTTCATCTTCTGCTCTGGCAAGGTCATCCTGCTCACAAGATCAGTCCTTTAATTTTGCCTCAAAGACTGAGGGCTTGTGAAGTTAGTGACACTGCCAGTGACTGGAAACTTATTTGGCAAGGGGATCAACAATTTCATCCCTATGTAGGTCACATCATATCGAAGTAGTTCTCTTGATCTCCATCCAGTGGAATGGCAGAAAATTGGCTAGTAAATCCCAGAAGATGTGGGTATGGCAAGTGAGAGGTGGCTGCTGTGTTGGTCACCCAGGGAGGGTGCTCAGTGGTGATGCTGACGGGGCACCTTAAGCTGCTGCCAGAGTAAAATTCTCTATCAGTGCAGGGAACGAGGTCCAGAAGCGGGTCTGGCTGAAAAATGTGATTTTACTGTCTGGGTTTATTTTACAGAAACAGTTGATCCAGGTTGTGTATGCTTGTGCAGAAACTTGTGCTGGCATAGCTGGGGTTGAGCAGGAGGTGTGGGAGTAGGGCTGGCTCTGGTGGCAACCTGGGAATGCTGCTGAGG
The DNA here is from genome assembly GCA_013400875.1 of Anhinga rufa. NCBI lineage: Eukaryota > Metazoa > Chordata > Aves > Suliformes > Anhingidae > Anhinga > Anhinga rufa. Next base: position 24,975 of record VZTV01025658.1, read on the forward strand.
GTGCACTTGTGAAGCTGTCCCCAGGCACTTAACCTGGTCAGGCTCTCTGCCAGCTGGAGGTGCTTAGCTTTGCCCCGTGATTTCTGATGGAGTTTTACAGGAAGAGTGGATTTTTCTCTTGCTAGAGCCCAGATGAAACCAGCAGTGAGGTAGAGCATCTCCTAAAGGTGTAATTCGCACTGGTGCCTTCATAGCTAGCACACTTATGGGAAGATGAGTTTGCAGCGAACTTATCCATGTCTGAATCCGATTTAAATTCCTCTACCTTGTGCCAGAAAATTTCTTAGAAGACATAGGAAGACTGGTCCAAAAAAGTTTAATGAAATAACTTGTACATAGAGAAGTGATGTGTGCTAGGTAGCTGAGGGTGGTCCTGTCACTGACCGGCCACACTGCCTTTTCAGACTGGGCTCTTATCTCAGTTACTGGACGAATCTATTAGTAAATGATTGATTCATATTCTGTGCTCCTGAAGGTGACTGCACACTGCCAAGGGCTAGCCTTGCACTCTGCTCAGCATGCCGAGGAGCGTCACCGCCCCACAACGCATTCCTGCATGCCTTACGGAGACTCTGCTGATCTCGCTCTCTGCCAGGATTGAAATGTTCTGGGCTTGACTTGACACTCGGTTGTGTCAAATATGGGACAACTTCAAGTCTTTCTCAAAGAGGGGGGAGAGATCGTACAGCTGGCTTGGGAAAGCTTTACTGATGTTCTCCCTGGGCAGGGCTGGCTGCCTGAGCCTGGTGGCCTTGAGTGCCCCACCAGCAGGGCAAGCGCTAGCTGAAAAAATAAATGCATAAAGGGGGGTGGCAGCAGCTAGGCAAAGTCAGGTGGAGGTATGTAGGCTAGAGCTACTACATACACATATGAGAGCTATGTTGATTGACCACTTCCTTGGAGAGAAATACTTTTTATGCTGGCTGGTTGCCATTCAGGAGACCTGTTTAATAAGGTTACGTGCTTTGCTTGTGGTAATGAAGACTTAGCTTTAACTGCTCAAATAAAACCCAGAGTTCTTGTTCACAGAGCCTAAGGTTACTGCTCCCCCCTCCCTTTTAAGCTACATGCATAGATAATTGGCTGAACAAACAACAGACAAAACTGCTCCCAATAGAATAATAACTGCTTTTCACTGCCACTCATCCAGTCAAGTGACATCTGGAAGACTCTCTGAATAGTCACAGGAGGTTTGGTGTGTAGCAGGAAGATGCAAAGAAGCCAAATCCTACAGCTGTCAGTATTCTCTGTTTTTTCGTGCTTTTGGATGGGTTCTGCTGGCTTGGTTTGTTCTCTGTTTATACTGGTACTTACAGCTTCCACCCCAGCCACGATGTTTTGCAACATGAGTACCCAACACATTTAAAAAGCAGATTAATTGCTTTCTCAATCTTATAGAGGTGCTGTGGGGATTAATTAGTTCTGACAAAGTGCTTTCTGGCTGGGATGTCAAGCTGATGTTTCAGGACTAATGGTATTGTTCAGTGAAACTATTTAGTTTTCCTCAAATGCCTAATCAGTGTTTTAGAAGAATTTACTCTGTGGAGGAAAGCTTTATTGATTTAAAGCACACAATAAACAGTATTGATTTGCAAGAGGCAGTCATTCACGTCTGCTCTATGCAGAGTTGAGATATAAGGTAGCCACATAAATATTTTGAACTAAAATGTAAGTGAAACTATTGCTTAAATGACCCTGCACCAACTTGCAAATTTCTTGTATGTGACTTGCAACTGCCTTAATAGCCTTGTACTCAGAACACGGGCAGTCCCCTGCCAAGGAGAGGGCTCTCTGATACTTCTTCCTTCACAACCCTACGACAGGGAGGATGGCCTGCAGAGGAACAGCAGTGGCTAAAATAATCTTCTGAACCCTTAGAGCAGCACAAGAAAATGTAGGTAAGCCCCAGAACTGCTCTATAAAGCTGTGCTGTGGATAACTTTGCAGGTAATTTTGCTTGTGCCAGGCACAACTTTTGATTTCATGTGGCATCTGAGCCTCTGCAGCTGCTACACATGCCACACGTGCTGGTGGCCCAGCTGTGCAGTCTGTCCCCTTGCCGTGCAGCCTCCAAGCCATCCAGTGCATGAAACCTGCGGGACATCCTTCGAGGGGCTCAGGCAGGTTGGCATCACGGTCTGGCAGCAGCAGTCTGTTGGACCGTGGCACCTAAGCCCTGAGTGCATGGGAAGAGTCATGTCACTGACAGCTTCATCCTGGCCACTTGAAGTTCTCATAGTTGGACTCTGAAAGATTGAGTATGTTTTTGGGCTGCTTATCCAAATTATCTCAAAGTGAGTTTGGGTGGGGATGATAATGGAAAGTATTTGACTCTCACATGTGATGCAGCTCTGCAAATTATCCAGTCTGTTTCCTGTGAAGTGTGTCAGGTTGATGGCCTGTCCTGGGTGGTGCTGGTTCAGTCAGCCAGCCTGATTCAGGCTACAGAGAAGCTCTTAGTAACCCCTTTGGGAGGTGGAGTTTATCATACTCAAATTGGTAGAATCAGCTTGCTCTGCAGCTGCTGAAATGCAAGGGAGGAGGTGTGTGGATGGGAGTGGGTAGCAGGCAGCACCCTGGGAATGGGGCAGCTCTTGTCCTGGGCTGGCAGGGATGGGTGGTCAGGTGAGGGTGGGCTCCTCGTTGCCTGCATTGCAGTAGTGCACCTGGGTGTTTCATTGTGCTCTAAAGGTGGAACCTCTGCTCACCCCTGTGCTGCCTTCCCTGAGGGGGATCTTCAGCCATCTCCATAGGGCTCCCGTGGTTCACTGTGGGTTTATTAGGATTTCTGAGGCAGCATGTGTGTGCTGTGCTTCTGCATCTTATGTCATTGATCTGGGAGATGTGACAGTTCCACTGCAACAGTGCACACAGGGTAAGGTCCATGCTCAATTAGTGATGCTGCTCTCGTTTTTAACGGCTGTTAGACTGTTGCAATGCTCCGTAGACAGGCTTTTGCTGTTCAGACCTGACCTTTGTTCAGAATGGTGCCACTTTTGTTCCTCAGCATCTGATGTCACTTTGGTTCAGTCTTCTGGTTGCTGCTTATGACTCTTGCTCTTTTGATGGGAAGAGAGTGGCTCAGCTAGCAAGAGTCCTTCTTTGGAAGGTCTCTGCTGCCACGGCAGCTTCTGTTTTCTTTTTAGGATTTTTCCAGATGCTCCCTGTGACTAGCGGAGTGATACAAATGATGCAGCTTCATTGACTGCTGTTGCTCTGAATGAATTCCTGTATAGCAGAGATGGAAACTTTTCTCAAGGAAGAACTTGGTATGAAAAGAAGTATTTTTAAGACAAAATGATAAGGCTTATCCAAAGTAGCATGGCCTCTAGCATATATAGCATTCAGATGAGCTTTTCATATTGAATTATGTTGGAAAAAAAAATCCTTAATATGAATAACATTTTTGTATTGCAGAGTTTTGGCATGGTTAAACTTGAAATCAGATCAGCACTTTGAACAGACTTTTTTGTTGGAGCATGTGTGTGGTGATGCTCAGGTGTATTTGATTAGCGGTGTGTGTTAACCCTGCAGAGAATAAGGAGGTTAAACTTTTTGGTTCAGTATATCATTCAACATTTCCCAACATCTATGTCTCTCCACTTCAGTTGTCAGTTCACCCACTTGTTTATATTTTTCTGAAATTCCTTTAAGTTATCTCTACATCCAGCTAACTGAAAGAGTTTGTCAGCCAGCAAGGCAGTAAGCTTTGCAATTTGTCTTTTCTAATGTCACTAGCAAGTTTCACACCTCACGATGTAAGCATCAAAGTTAAACAACCTGTAGCCTTGATGGGACACTGACTGTTTTTCTTATGTGGACACAATCATAGAAGGCTTTAGGCTGTTTAATAGCTAGTTCTGAAAAAGTAATTCTAGAATTCTGAAAAAGTAATTCTAGAATTCTGAAAAAGTAATTCTAGAAATAGGCAGATTTGTCTGGTAAAGAGATCTTCTCAGAGTCCTCAGTGACTGTCTGTCTTATTTTAACCTATATATGCAGGAAAGTGAAATGTCATTGTTGCTACCGTGTCCCATGGCTTTCTGTGGCACCAAGGTTTTGCAAGATATCTTAGACTTCCTAACTTCTGTGGTTTTTGCTTTTTAAATTTGAATGTAGAAGCTTCCAGATTTAACTTAAATCCAGTTTGTCAAATATCAATGTGATATCTTTTCAGCTGAGGTGGTCTGTAATTCTGAATAAAGGTAGATCGATCTATTGTCATATGTAATCTGTTAATTATTCAGACTATCGTATGGCATTGCTAGTTTCTCATGCAACTGGCACACTGGTAATTCAGTGGAGAAGGTATCTGCCATCATGGTCTTTGCTTGATGCTAAGGGAAGCATAACCTGTATATAAATACTTCCTTAAAGCACATGTTGTTTGCTTGCCTGATCTCTCATACTCCTTGGGCACTACTCCTCACTGCCTTTTTAAGACTTCTTTTTAGGAGAAGAATGTGTGGGTGGAAAGGGAGGGGTATGTGGCCAAGGAGCCTGGCTCAGTCATTTGCAAAAGGGTTGCATGGATAGAAATCTGTTTGCAAAGACAAACTTGCAACTGGTGACAGTGTCTTCCACTCAGGCTTGTTTTCACATATCCTTTGCAAATGCCACTCTTATCCCTAAAGCAAATGTTCTGTGTTGAATTTTCTCATCTTTATTCTTTACTTGTCCAGCAGTCTGTAGCTAATACCCCACAGTGCTTCCTGGTTTATTTTCTATCTGTTTCCCAGAGACAGGCTGCTGCAGTTTCCATGGTCGTTCTGACAAGTTGTGTTGCATCTTCAGTAGCTTAGATTGGCTGGTGGCCCTTTCTGGTGTGGTCGCTATGGGTTTTGAGTCAGGTACTATGGTGGTTCTCCCTTCCCATCAGGAAAAGATCCCTTGATTATCGGATGAAGACGTGACTGCAGCTGAACATGCTGCAGTTCACAGCCTGGTTTAGATGCATGAACAGGCAGTGACTATTTGGGGGTGGGAGGAATTGGTCTTGTGTCAGGCCATGTCCCATCATGTCTCTGCGGCTGCTGCTAGAGCCTTTGTGCTCTCTACTGCAAGGCAGCGAGATGGGGACTGGGACTTGAGGCGGCTCTGGTTTTCTGGACAGAGCCAAGTGATACCAGGTCCTTGAAAAAGAAAGGCAGCTGGTGCAGTTAACTCCGCGGTGTTTAGGGCTTTGCTGTGTAGTAACAAAAATGAGAATAGTCCAAGTGGTAATTCACACCCGTAATCATTCTGCTTGGAAATCTGCTTGTGGCACTTGCTTCTGATGGAGTGCTGCATGTTGGTAAGTGTTTCTTTGCAATCAGATTTATTACAGAATAGATTTGCAGTGAAATGACCTAAATTAAATAATTTTAACAATGACCTTTAAAGGCATTATTGTTTGAATTACTTCCCTGGAGTAGTTGGGCAGATGTGTGGCAACACCTCTCTGAATGACAGTAGTGCCTCTTACCGAATATATTGTTGAAGACACACTGAAATGCTGCTTTGATCCAGCTGCTTCATGACCAGCCTAGATACCTGATGAAAGGTGTAGGGAATAATAGGCTTAGGTCAGTAGGAATTAAGGATTTTACAATAAGAGCTTTATTATTTATGTTGCTTTCTGGATGCTTATGGAGGGTTTACTTTCCCTTAGCTAGTGTCTTTGCAGTCCAAGGCAAGCTGTTGACCTGTCATTTCAGCCTTTGTGTCCCCAGCTCTGATGCTCAGAGCATGCCTTTTGCCAGTGGTTGTTGCTTCTACTTTCTCTCTCACAAGCTGTATAACACTGTTGCTTAGTTCTCTTATGGCCGTGCTTACAGGGTCTTTAAAGCCTTTCATAAAGTAAGCATATTGCCTGATGGGAGAAGGAGGTTTACAGAGTTTTAAAAAAAAAGCGAGAAATACACTGTAGATAATAGATTCCAAAAATGCAAATTTGTTCAAGCAACTCCTTAAAAAAGAAGGGAGGGAGGAAAGAATTGAAGATTAAAACCTGTGTTTATATACATGTAGAAGCTGGAGGCAAAGCAATCCATTCATAAATACACAATAGGATTTATGTCATGGTGAGAAGTGCTACATGCATATTCATGTGTAATTTGCAAATCCTTTAGTGATTAAATACTTTACTCCAAACTCTAGAACTAAATAACCTTCTTGTTGAAATGAGATGACCAAAGGCTCTAATGCTTCTCCAGTGGAAGGGAAAGGCTGGGTGGTGTAATGGATCTGATACTCTAATTTTCACTCTATTAAAAGATTTTTGGTGTGCTTGGGGCATTGTTTTGTTAGGATAATCAGCAAGTCTTGAACAAAACATGAAGCAGAGACTTGCAAGAAATACTGTAAAGCTTATCATGCCAAGAAAAGCAAATAGACTTGGAAACTTGTTAGGATGTTTTTTCTCGACTGATTTTAATGTCATATACCTTTGTCTAAACTTTTCTATCCTTTAGGTGAGGGAGGAGGCAGATGAGTAATAGAGCTTGGAGTGCCGATGTCTGAAAGAAATAGCCTTTGTACAAGTGAAGTGAATCGCCTTTAAAGGACATAGCCTCAGATCTTCATGTAACATTAAAAAAAAAGAATATGAATGTACTGTTGCTGATGCTTTTGGTTTTCAGAAGCTTTTAAGTATTGTAGGCAAAGCATACACCTTCCAACATCATGAATGGGGAAAAATACTGCTGTAGAATAACTGTTTTCTGCAGGTTGGGTTGTTAGGCTGGTGAGTGCTCTGTGAATGCGGAGTTCCTGCGTAGGGTGGGGTGATGCGACTGGTTTACCTTGCCCTTCAGTCATCAGACTAAATGATACTCTGCAAATGGGACAGCAACTGACAGGCAGCCTGCTAAAAAACAGAGTGCAGCGTGTGCCTCTCATACTAGCATGATAACATAAGGCTGGGACTTGTCTTGCGATTGTGTTATGTGCTCTGTGCCTGCCCTTGCCTTCCTCGGGGTTCTTTCCCAGGAGGCCTGTGTCTTCTCTAGAATCACCAGCTGCTTTGCTTGTGCAGCAGACTAGCGGCCAGGTAGCACTGGACTTCTCTGATGGCAGGTGTTTCTGTATTGCTAGGGTCAGTTACTAAAGAACCATGCAGGTTTTGGGGTTTTTTTGGATTAAAGTTTGGCTCAGTTCTTACAGCTGGACCTAAGTGTCTTCAGTTAATCAACCTAAACTCTCTGTTTAGCCTTTGGGAAAGCTGTGGTTTATTCTTGTATGTGGACCATGACAAAGTGCTGCTTACTGCGTTCTCTCCTGGTGTTCTGATGGCTCGTTTTGGAATCGCTCTTTTTCGTGGCTTTATGAGCTCTTTCTCCTTTGTGCATCAGTTTTGCACTGGGAGGAATATAAAGTACATCCATGTTGGATGAGAAAAGCCGGCAAACTTCTTGTGTTCTTTCCTCCCTGCTGGGCTTAGTCCCTCTTTGAAAGTTGTGTTGTCTGATTTAGCTTTCCTGCTCCTGTTTTGTAACAGCCTGCTTGTGGGATGTTTTGATTCAACTGAACAAGGAAACGGGGCAATGCACTCAATTCACTAAGGATTGTATATGCATTTTTCTGGCTGGCACAGGTGTAACAAATTGCCCTTTTAGTCCTGTTAACTTGTTTTTCTCATTTGGTCATAGGTAGGTTCTGCTCCTTTGGTGATCAGAGAGGAGCCTTAGATTCCCTGTTGCTGTCTTCATCAAGGAGGCACATAGCAGAGGTGATGTCCCTTTGGTGCTTGGGGGCTCTGCTGCACAAAGCTGTACTTCGGTTGATTTGAAACAACATTTCCAGGTAACTGTGAAAAGTTGTTGCTTTCACAAAGAGCACTGAGAATTTGTTGTCTGCCATGTCAGAGCATCGGTGCGTCTAAGCTGGTGGCTAGTCACGTAAGGGGATGAAAATGCAGCACTGGGTACTTGAAGAATATAAATTGGTTTAGTTCCATAGAAAGGACAAAACTGGGGTAAACAAATGCAGTCCTTCTTGGACTAAACATGGGTGGGTGACTTCTTGGATTTATATGGTGGACACTGCCCATCTGCAGTTTGGGTGCAGACAGAGAAATAGCTGATGTGTGAGGCATAATGTTTCTGATTACTGTGAGGCTGTATCAGCTGGTTTTATGCCAATATTTTGTATTAATATGTTAATGAGGAAAAATAGAAGGGATTAACTTATTGAGCACTGCTCAGATAGAGGCTGGATGGGATGTGAATTTAATTCCGCCCCCCCAGTTTAGTAACCATAAGTGGTTTGCCTCTGGATCCATCTCTAAAGAGTGCAGTGAACCATTGCTTGCAGTATTGTAACCACTTGTACATTTACTGGTAGAAAAAGCTAAAAAGCTTTGCCCTACAGCATGGTTGTGGCTCTAGTGCGTGATTTAATCTTGCCCTCTTGTGCTGCTGGAGGTCTGGCTGTGGGCCTGAGCTCAAGCCCCGCTGGCAGGGCTGGAGCAGGCTGGGGAGCGACTGAGCCTTCCCACCGCGGGAGGTGGCCATTCCTCCAGCCCTGGTGCACATCCGTCTCCTCACTAAGCTAGCTGCCACACAGAAAAATGCTCCCCCCCTTTTTCTGGACACAGTTTCTGCTGCTGCAGTAAATTGAAATGGCCCAAGGGCTATCTTTTGCAGCAGTGACCTGGTGGGTTGGAGTGACCTTCTTGCACGGTTCCCCTAGAAGTCACGGCTTGCTCCTGAGCTGCAGTCAGTGCAGTTGTGCTGTGCTTGCCTGGCACTGTGGCTGGTGAGCATGGGTTCAGCAAGGCAGCTGTGTCACTTGTAGTTTGTCTTTCAAAGCAGACAGCTTAAATATCAGATTGATGCTTTCTCAGCGCTGTGCTGCGGGCTGTAATTCCATCTGCTGCAACGCTGCAAAGGTGACACCTAAAGAGATGTGTTTCTTTCCGGATGTCCTCCCTGTATCTCCTGCATGCATAACTGAAGGCACCATTTTACCTGAGCAGTAGCCTTGCTCAGCATGTGGCTGCTTGCAAGCCTAGCAAAGCACTCAAGATTTTTTTTCTGAAATGCTGTTAGGGAGAATTTCAGTGTCTCATTTCATTCATCCCAGGTGCTGCAGTTTCTGCAATATCACAGAAGCATCTGCGTATGCCATTGATTTGGCAGTTATTAGAAGGACATCGAATAAAGGACATTGTTAATGCAAAGGTGAAGTGTTCAAAGATCTCTGCCAATAAGTCTGTGTTTTTAATAGTTTTGCAGTTTCATCACTGATTTTGGAACTTGCTATCAAGTTGGTTCTCTGGATCAGTCTGTAGGTTAGCTTAAAGATACTAGACAAGGGCAACAGGAGTATTTTGTTTGCCAGAGAATTTCAGCTTGGTCTTTGCAGACAAGCTGAACTATGCATAATGATTTATTTAGCTGAGCTAATGTACATGTTGAGAACTCAGCATTGATGGGGTAGATCAGTTTTTGGGTAGAAATGAACAGAAAGGATAATACAGTGAAACTCTCTGAAAAAAATACTGGTATGAGAATTGCATCTCATTCAGGTGCTGATGGTGAAGTAGTACTTAGTTAAGCAGCAAACTTCAAACCTCTGACCAGATGTACAGTGCTATAAGGCACAATGTCGGATCCATTAAACAGAACTTAAAAAGAGGGGTGTAATTGAATAGTTGAGATATATTAGGTAATTGCCTTGAGCAACAGTGATGGCTGTATTCTAACAGCTTCAGTAAGTTATAACCAAGGCTGAGGCTAGATCAGGTGACTGATAATTTGGGCAGTACCTGGCATAATTTGGTAGGAGAGCAGTGCACGTGGTGTGTGCAGGCTGTACTCCTTGGTGCCTGCCCCAAGCCCTCTTGCAGGGGGTGTGGGTACCTGCAGAGGTCTGGTTCCAATAACTCTTCCCACCTCTGCAGCTACTTTAGTTTTACCTGAAGTATCTTGCTACAAATACTGTTTTTACTGAGAGAGACTTAAAGTGGGGTTTTTACTCATTCAGTTGCTTCTTATCCTTTAGCAGCTACAAAGGCTATGAAAACTGATAGTTATGGGGAAGAAAAATGTTACTGAGAGATCATGGAGAAAAAAAAATTTTACACTCTCTGGAAAAAAACCCAAACATTTTTCCTTTTTTTGGATGGGTGAAAGAAGGGAAAACGTGACTGATGTAAGCTGGACAAGGATGTCTTTCTGACAATGTCAGCTACACAGGATTTGGGTTGTGCACAGAGAAGGCTGGCTCTGAAGTAAATTTTTTTCCAGAACCTTGCTTCCTAAATTTCAAGGAAAGGTACTGTTTAAGGTAACTGGAGATGAGAACACCCTAAATGTATAGAGAGAAGTCTTGTTCTGGAATTTGACTTCTCTTGACATGTGAGCATCTCCTTGTGGAGGTGTTAGCTTGGAAATCCAGTGGTAGTGATTTAAATTGTCAAATTTGTTAGTACTTCCTTGTGTGAGCAAAGTGGATGTATAAAAAAAGTTGCACGTAGCAATTGGGTTGCTAATCGACTTGGCTCTTCAGCATGGCTTTTTGGGAAGTAATGTTGTCCCTTGTCCCATTCTTCCTGGAAAGGCAGGGTGTGCTCTGGCTGATGTCCCTGGTGACCTGGGGCATTTTGTGCCCTGCAAGAAAAGCTCAGGAGTTAAATGTCCTTTAAAGCACCTGTAGATCCTGTGACTTGTTTGCTAGGTTCATCTACAAGGAGGCCTTATTTTGTAGAGGAGAGCATAGGGTTATCTACACAGTCTTCTTCTGGTTACATACCATGCATTGAAAACTGAGAGAGAAAATACCCTGTTACAGATGAGCAGATGCTGGGGCTTGATATGGCATAAAGAAAGAAATTATTTCCTACTGTACCTTGCTAGGTTTGTGTGGGCTCCACTAGATTGTAAGAGCTCATTTTGACCAACTTATATTTTACAAGACAAACCTGAAACTTTTGCTTTGGTGCCTTCTGCTGCTTCCCCTGACTTGTAGGGAAGAGAAACGTGTGAAAATGGAGAAGGTTTGGCTTGACTTGTTACAAAGCCCCTAAATAATATTTTGTGCCTTATGGACCAAATGCTTAAAATCCTTCTGTTGTGGAGTTCATGTTAAATAATGAGGTTAAGTGGCAATGCATAGAAGGTAAAAATGGAAGTCCAGTGCTGAGTACATCCCTTTGAAAGTATAGTGTAAGGTACAGGATTCCTTATGATAAGGCTTTCCGTAGGATGGAGCCATGCTATGGGGATGAAGCCAATTGAATTAAGGGGAGTAGAGCTCACCTGCAGGTAATATTTGGAGATCTAGGAAGCTAAAGTGAAATCCTCAGCAGAAGAAATTCTTTTAAAAATAAGAAATTCCAGAAACATAATCCATGAAAAACATAGGCATTGCTCTCGGTTTTTAACATGTAAAGTACCCAAATGCTTTGTTAATGATTACAGGAATAAAAGGAGAGGCCAACTGAAGCGCTGAGCGGAGGTAGTGTGTGCAGCCCAGAGTTTCCGTGCTGGGTGGCACTCGTCATTAGCCTTTGCTAGCTGCTGCTGCGCGAGGCCACGCGCGGCGTGGAAGGGAGTCCCGCTCTGAGCTGCAGCCCTGGGGCTGCTGGGCACCTCGCCTGGCGCTCTGGAGAGAGCTGTAGCATCGCAGTCGATCTGCCTGAGATCAGCGGGAGTAAAATCGGGCGCTAGTAAATGAAGACAAAGGGACTGAAGGGAAGAGGCCGCACCTCTGATGTGCCATGGCACTATCTGTCTGGCAAACACCTAGGGCAGGGATCTCCATCTGGCGTGGGCAGGGCCGCCGAGGAGCGGCCGCTGCCGTAGGAACAGCGGTCCCTGCCTGCCTGAGCGCCAGGGCACTCCTGCTGGGATTGAACCCGGGACAGCCGCGTTATGGCAGGCAGAGCTGCTGGCTCCGATGTCGAGCTCTTTGTCTTTGCAACCCATCACCTGCACTGCTGCTTTTTACTTGCTAACATCACTGTTACAGCTTCAGAATATGGCTTAAACATTACGCCGTACTCTGCTTACAGATGCTTGGAGTGGTAAAAAAAGGGGAATAGGGATTTTACACATTGTTGAGGGAGCAATATGTGCAACTGGGGTCACATACAGCCAGTCACTCTCGCAGGGCTCGGCTTTGTATTCAGATGTGCTGGCTGCCGAGCTGCAGACATTCCAGATACTTGTGTTCGTTTTGGCTGTATCCAGGCACGCACTCACAAAGAGCAAGATGCGTGCAGTGAAGTATAAATCCCGTCCTCTAATGACTCAAAGCACTGTTGTGTGCGCATACATGCTTAACAGATTGTATAATTAGCTGGCTTTGTAAGCAGGCAGCATGTATGATTCTTCAGTAGTTATCTAGAAATCTTATGTGGTGTGAGGAGTGTCTGCAGGGCCTTAAGCTTGTTGTACCCATGCACCGATGACTGCTGGGCGGAGGAGAGGGGGCTGCATCCCCTGTGCCTGGAAGAGAGAGGCTTCCCGGGCCCAGCACTATCACCTCTGCTTCCTCCGGGCCCTGGGCTGGCAGGCAGCTCTTCCCCCTTGGCTGCTGATGCTGGGCTGGTTCGTTGGGGGGTGTGGGGACAGGGTGACAGGGGCTGCCCCCAAAGGCAGCCTCCACCCTTGAAGACGGGCTCACCAGATGGTATAGCCATGTGCTTTAGTGTGCACATCCTGAGTTATGACTAGAGCCCTTCTCATGGCCCATGAGTTTTATTAGGCTTTGGCCCAGTCTGCAAGCTGGTTTTATTTGAAATATTTAATTTAGAAATGTTAATCCTGGAGGTCACAAGCCTCATTGCAGAGTTACTCTGACCCTGCAGCACAGGAACTGCTGGGCCTGCTGGTGAAGCAGCTGCTGCTGCGGTGCTGTGTCTGCCTGCTCTTGGGAGAGAGGTGTTGCTAACCCCAGAGAGCTGGCTGCAAGCAAGTAGGAAGGCTGGGGTTTACGGCCGCAGAGGAATGCGACAGGTTGTGCCGGTGTCTGGGAGACACGGAGGGTGGGAACGTGTAGCAGGGCCCAGGGCTGCGTGCTTGGGATTTTACTGGAGCCAGGGAGGAGCCGGGAGGGAAGTGAACATGACCTTGAAAATCCTTATCGAGATGAAAAGGTGCAGTCAGTGAGCACATTCCTCCGCCGGCTGCGCTGACAGCAAGCGCTGCGGCTGCACGGAGCTCCAACAAACAGCTCCTTGTCATGTCTTCAGGAGATCGCTTCCCGCAGTCGGCGGTAGGGCATCCATCGGTCCTGCGGCAGAGCTGGCGTGGTCTAAGGGTGCGCATAAATCTAAGGGACCAGCTTCTAAAGTTGACCATTTCTGTGCACTTCATTTATAAGTAAAAATGAGGCTGAAGGCAGTAGCAAGGCAAAGCCTGGCAACTGGAGAAGATGGGCCACTCAAGATGACCAGTTTTAATTATGATTCCATGGCAGATGAAGCTCATCTGCAAGTTTGGTGCCCAGAAATCTGGTGAGCAGCCAGACAGTTCATCACCACCAACAAGGGAGGTTGCAATTTTTCCCAGTGCTGCTTCTGTTCCTGACGCTCCTCTGTTGCTGGTATGCTATCGACTGCCGAGTCCTGTTAACCCAACTGTAAATCCACTTGGCAGAAAAGTCTGGGTACTCTTGTGTTGTGTTGCTGAATGGAAGCGGTTTGTGGGAGGGCTTGGAGGGTGTGACAGGGGAGAGCAGGGCTGGTGGGCTGGGAGGAGGAGCAGCAAGGAAAGGGTGCGTGGGGTGGAAGGTGGGAGAGATGCTTTTTCATGGGAGTAACAAACCATTAGCCTGGCTCAGTTGCCGATGTCTTTGTGCTGTGGATCTGACACAGTTCTCCCTCCCCTGTACTAGCATGTGTCCTTGTACAGTCACACACCGATTCAGGTTAAGAAACCCCATTGCCTAGAAATGGATCCTTTTTTAAAATGCTTTTTTGGGTGCATTTAATCCTGAAGCACATCCCAGGAAAGTGTTATGGTACAGATAAAGCAACCCTTGAAGTGCAAAAAAGAAATCAACACTTACTACTACGACTGTGAATATGTGCTGCAAAATAAATGCTGCATTTCTCAAGAAATCTAAGTATCATTACAGCTTGACTGTGGCACTCTTATTGCTGAGACTGTGCTGCAACTTCGGGAGCAGATATTTAAAGTTTGGGTTTTTTTCTCTTGACAAGGATAGAATAAAAACCTCTCTCTTTCTCCATGGCTATATGAACTTACTCTTGTGTGCTGTGTTTTGTGTTAGAGGAATTCAGGTGTTTGCCAGTGTATTTTAGATAATTCCTTTCTAAATGCTTAGCTTAGAGCATTGGGGCAAAAATCTTGTCTCGCTTATCAAATTTGGATCCTCTTCAGTTTTAGAGGATCTGGATGTGTGCTAATGATGTTGGGAAGTCTGTTTTAAGATGGTGTGGAACAGGGTGGCCTCTGCTCAGGGAGACAGAGCTTGGCTCGCTCCTGCTGGCTGGGGCAGTCCATTTACTCTAGTATGTGAAGACTCGGTCTCCCAATTGAATGAGTTGAATTGACTTGCTGAGGAGAGCAGTGAGTAGTCTTGCCATCACCTCTGATGCTCTCATGGAAGTGGTATTTGGACCTATTGAGTGGCAGAACTGTCGAGATTGGTAGGCTGGCACATGCTATATCTAGTTGAGTTACAGAGAGTATACTGCATGTCCACAGCCTGCTCCTGGGCAAAGCATGGGATGGTGTGAACACACTGTTTCTCTCAAAACTGGTGGACTTGCTAGCCAGCTTTCTTGCTGGTCCAAGCTTGATGCCATAACTGCAGCTTTCGTTTGCCATGATACTTAAGATGAATGTAGCATCTTTTTTTTTTTTTCTTTGAAGTTATTCAGCTTGTAAGGCCAGGATGAAATGCAGCCTGTTCTGTTGTGATACACCTCCTTCACTTAATGTGGAGCAATTAGTATGGTGGTACTGAAGCTGGTGTCTCTGCTGTCATATGAGCCAGGAGCTTGAATGAGGAACCTTTAGCAACCTGAAGCTAACTTTTTTGGCAGGCTATCATGATAAACCTTGAAACCACTAGTGATGAAACAATAACCACCAGGCATTCAGTTATGATGAAAATTGAGGGGAGAGGATTCTTAAGTGCCAACCCACCCACATCTTTCCAGTGCAGAGTTTGTGACCTGGGTTTCTGAGGCGTGAATTGCCTGCAAGACCACTGGCTTGCTCTCAGCTTGACTTAGCAGAATACTGATTGTCTTCTCACGGACCTGCGTCTCAGTCACTTAATGTGTAGGAGATCTTGACTGTTCTCATTATCTCTGTGACTTCCAGGGGTGAATGGCCAGTGCTGTTGAGGTGAAACTTTCCTGCACTGTAGCATCAATGCCAAGTAAGGTTATAATGTCATTACCAAAACCAGGATTTACTCTTCAGGGGCTACTCTGATTTGATTTTATTTTATAAAAAGTTGCAATCTTTTGCTCTTCCCTGAGAAGGGACTGCCGTAAACCTGGGCTTTTTATAAAATGTGGAAGAAGGCTGCTATTTTTTCCCTAAAGTTTGGAGGCATTGCTGGCATAGTTGACTCTCTGGAAGAGCAGGAGACTTACTATGGAGAAGAATGAATTTGATAAGTGAGAAGCTTCAGCACATCAAAGCAAAGATAATATGCTAAGACCATTGACAATTGATTTCTTTTGTCTCTTATGAGAAATATTTCAAAATATGTTTTATTGCTTCCAAAGGGTTTTAGAGTAGTTGACCTAACTTTGCTGTCAGTTGATAATCTTTCAAGGTCCAAACAAGTTTTGCATGTCTGTTGTATGAGGAAGAAGTGGGGAGGGCAGAAGTAGGAATAAAGCGGTGTCAAAAAGACCCAGTTAGTCAAAGGTGTTATTAGTCACCTTCATGAGAGTATATTGGAAAGAGGAAGATTGTTCCTTTTGGAAGGAGGTTCCTGTGCTCTTTTCTCATACACTAAAGTAAAATAGTAGCTAAATATTAATAGTAAGACTATGTAAGGTGTGTCTCTGACACATACCAAGACTATGAAGTGTGAGCAGCAGTGATGAAGCGGTACCTATGCTGAGTCTTCGTTTAGTAGGAAGAAGCACAGTGCATTTTGAACTAAGGAATAACTAGAAATTTTTGATGCCTGGTACCTCTGTAAAGGTCTGTTGGACACTTAAAAAAAAAAAATCTACAATACACTGCATTAGGCAGAAACTTGATTAACTGCCTCAGGCCAAAACATACAGCAGTCTCTTCTCCACAAGGTCTTTACAGCAAAATAACTGTCAGTTACCCCATGGTTGAACACTCTCACACATGTACACACACACGTTTAAAGATGCCACCCTGCTTTTTAGCAACCAGTTGTAATTTGTGATCAGGATATTGTTTATTGCTGGCACTTAACTGCTGAGCCCTTGTACTTACATCTTCTTTGAACAATTGATACCAATTGCATCCATGAGCTTGTGTTCGTAGAAATCCTCAATAATACTCCCTGCAATATTTGAGTTGTAAACAGTTTGTAAAACAGTTTGTTTGTAAATGAATTTTTCATAAGGAGTTTTCCCCTGAATTCTGAAAAATGGCCTGTTGCTTCTGGGATTTGTCTCAATTTTTTAAAATTTTGAGTAAGACTAATATGCTCCTCCTTGTCAGGAGACAAGGCAACTCAGGGTAATAAAACTTGTGCTGAATTCAAGAGCTACTGTTCCCTCTCAGTCTCCTACACCAATCTAGAATGCTTTAGTAAAACTCATTTGTTTTTCCTGTTGCTGTGTAAGTTCCATGCAAAGAAGAGGGAAAAGGTGCCCCATGAGCACAGTGTCCCTGGAGGAGATTCTTGGGCTGGTGCTTCCGGAGGGAGTGGGCAGCTCTCCTGGTGTCACACGTGTTCCAGCTGTGGAGACTCCCTGTGCACAGGGAGGGGGGATCTCCCTCACCGCCCCCAGACCTGGCAGCTGGGAATTGCAGGGGGTGCTATGAGCAGTATCCCAGTTTCAGGATACCACGGTGCTGATGTTCGGCTTTGTCTGTGAGAAGGCTTTCACCTTAGTGGCACTGTACCAGTCTTGAAAGTAGACAGTACCAAAACCATAGTCCTTCTCCCACTTTGATCTGAGCTGTGGTCCCTGAGTGTCTGGCCTGTGCCTCTCTGCAGATGGACTATTTTCTTTCTTCCTGAGCAGAGCGCTGGACATGCAGATCTTCAGCAGGCTGCTTGTGCCACTTCGGAGCTGGCAGGACTGCAAGTGGGCTTTAAACTGTGCGAGATAGGTGGGGAAGGGGAATGCAAGGAGCGAGTGGTGTTAAACTTCTGTGTTAATGCAAATTCAATGTGTTGGCAAAATATATTGATAGTGGATCATTCAAAATAAATTGTGTGTAAGAGTAAATCAGCTAAACTCATTTTTGCTGTCCTCAAATGAGTGAGCAAACTTCAGTAGTTGTTGATTTGTATTGTATTGGCTCCCTTGCGATGTGTGAAGTACTGAGCTATGTTTTGTGCTTGTACAGTTCTGTCTATAAATGCAGTTTGGAATAATTTTTTTGTGGCTTAACTACCTAGTAAATCAAGGCTTTGTTACTTTGGGTGAAAAAGGTACTAAACCTTTTAGCTTTAAACTCTTGTCTTATGCTTCTAACTCTTTACATCTCCTAAAGCTTTACTCTCTTGAGGCTGTTCTAGACATCTGTTCTTGTTTTGACATTTGTGTTTATTTTTATACAGTGACTTTTCAGGAACTGGGAAGGTATTGCATCAACACAGTAGTAGATAGTAAAGCTGATACTGTCAATTCCAGCTGCTTATGTGCTTCAGCAGTCGCTGCATCCATGAGCTGAGTGCTGTGTAACCTGGGCTTTGTCCTCTTCAGAGCAAAAGTAAGGTACCATACCTTCATTTCCAAAGGCTGTCTTCAGTGCTAAGCTGCAAGGCTGAGTCTGTTGAAATAGTTTTGGTTTGCCCCTCTTGAAGGATTGGCATGGATTAGTTTGCAGGGCAATGCTTATGCCCAAGTATGTGTTCTGTATCTCAAATTCACAATTGCTTTGCAACAAGAAGGATTTTTGTTCTTCTGTGTTCTCCGCTGCTCCAGGATCATCTTGACCAGGCGTCACCTCTGATTTTTACAGGCAGCCAGAAATATCCCTGTTCATAGCGGTACAGTACAGCTGAGTTTCCAGTGGCATTGAAGGGGCTCATGTCCTCCTATGACTGCACATAGGGCTCTTTGGGGTGCACTTGACTGTGTAGCTTCCTGTGTGTAGCTGGATTCAGCTCTGTCTGGCCAAGATTTCCAAGTTGACAGGCCGCTGTCAGATCAGAGAGCAATGAAGTAATGTTTCCAGAACTGATCTAGGCATTGTATAAAAGCAGAGTGGCTGCAGCTGATCTGTCTTGGGACAAAGAGCAGAAGAGGCTGTGGTGATGCCCTGCTGCTTGCCTAGACTATGTTCTGCAAGTGATGCAGAACCAAGGGCCTGCTAATGTTGCGGTTTGGGATCAGAAACATCAAATAGCTATATTACACAATAAGAACATTTATAATGCAGAAATAGCAAGCAGGTAGTCCTACTAAAGCTGCTGTACGGAGCTAGGAATTAGCCCAGTGTTAGTAGGTGAACCAGGGAGCAGCATACAAACTATGTGCATGTAAAACCAGCCTTCTGTGTTTCCCTTGCCCCTTTCTAAATACACTTTCATACTAGCAATGCTTGGTGTCTACATTGGGTAGACTAGGGAGCCTAGATGAGCCCAGTGATGCCATACTAGAGTTGTCTGTTTTCTCACTTCAAATGCAACATGAGTAAACGGCACAGCAGCTGGTCGTGTTGCAGGAGGTGTTTGCTGTCATGCTGCTCTTTTTCACAGCAGAGATAGAACATGCTGGTAAGAAATATAGCAACATGCATTGCTTCTCAAACAAATCAGGTTTTTAATCACCATAAACAAAGTGAAAATTCAGTGCCTGATGAAGTCATATTGTGGGGGGTGAACCACAAATCCGTTCCCCTTTATAGACATCTGAACAGTCAGCCCAGTGCTCACTCTGCTGCCACCGCCTGCCTCTGCATGCTGCCGCCTGTGGGATAACGTGTTCCTCAATGCTGAGCTACAGCAATTGTTCAATTCTTGCCTCATTGCCAAAATCTCAAATATTTATGTTTTTATGACAGTAGCTATCAGCTTCCTGCTATAGGAGCTGTGTTGCGGGG
>VZTV01025658.1:47547-60381 GCA_013400875.1 Anhinga rufa
AACCTGATGCCAAGCTTCTCCTGCAAAATACTGGGTTTAAAAACTACTTGGTTTTGTAAGAGAAATTATATGAGTGGAAATATCTGCCAGAACTCATAATTTCGTTATCTTGCTTGACTTCT
This sequence comes from Anhinga rufa, assembly GCA_013400875.1. NCBI lineage: Eukaryota > Metazoa > Chordata > Aves > Suliformes > Anhingidae > Anhinga > Anhinga rufa. The sequence goes on from VZTV01025658.1 coordinate 47,670, forward strand.
TGTCCATGAAACCTGCATGCCTTGGACGCTTGCTGTGTACGTGTGAGTGCAGGAGGTAAGGGGAGAAATGAATGGAGCTGTTAAGCTGTTAGGTTTTGGTGGCTAATGCTGCAGCTGTAAGAAGAGCTGACATGGAGGTCCTGAGTGATCCCGGTGCTACCTTTGTTCCTTAAGTGGCTGTCAGTACAGTGAACTGTAGGAAATCCCCTGGTCTATACTTTCACCCATATAAGTCCACAGGGGTTGGACTAGATGACCTCTAAAGGTCCCTTCCAACCTAAACCATTCTATGATAAGAGTCACGAAGGATTTTGTATAAGGCTATGTGATACTGGACTGATTAAAATAAGGCTCTGCTGTTTAAAAGGCTTTACTGCATTATGGGGGTTTGAGGAACCCTGCAAATATAGGTATTGAGTGGGTTTACTGTTGCTTTATAAATGCTTAACGTCTTGGTGACCCGAGCATGCTGTCTGCACATGCACGTACATGCACATATGTGCTCACAGCCATGACCCTAACTAAAAAGCTGCGTATGGGTTTGCTCGATTGCTGTAGGCCACCAATTGGCACTGAAATCCAATAATTACAGAAATAACATTTCCTTTTTTTAAGAAGTTCAGAATTGATTTCTGTTACCTTTGTAGTATTAAATCCAGATTTGTAAGTGGCACAGTTCACCCATCTCCTGCTCCTGTCAGGAACTGCTGTGATCTTAGAGCCGTGTTTAACAAACCTTCTGTCAATCAAAAACTTGTTATACAAGGATTATTTGCCTTCAGTTTCCTGTGTAATGAGGCTTTTGATTGACAGCGGTGGAGTTAAGGACTATAGAAAGGCTTTCTAAATCTGAGATGTGCAAGTTTACTTTTAATAGTGTTTGCACATGATAACATTGGCTTCCAGTTTTATCTGTGAAAGAAGCTGAAGGTGATAGATCAAAAATTAGAAGAAATATAGAAACCCTTCTCATTTAAAAATGCTGTGACTTATAAACTAGAGCTAGGGAACTAACTTTCTATTTCCTACTGTGGGAGTGGGATTTGAACATCATTTGCCGTACAAATACTTGAGCTATTGGGGGCAAACGTTCTGCAAAGATGGAAGTGTCTCAGTATGTTCATGGGCCAGTGGGTGGGCAACGGCTTTCCTCTCAGCCTGCCTCTGCCTGAAGACCATAAGGTACTCCTCAGGTTAGGAAGTTGGGTGATGCTGTTATCTTTACCTCTGTTATCAGGATTAGTTTCTGAAATGTGTCCTTGACTTGCTATGTGTGGTGGTTGCTGAGGGTACCTGGTTTCCAGGTGCCCAATGAGCAATTGCACTTGAGTAAATTTGAATTTCTTGAATGAAATAAAATGAAAAAATATTAAAAACTAAGAAAATATGACAGAAACTGATAAATCTAGGTTTATGTGTCCTTTACAAAACACTAGACGTTCCTAAAAAAGACCCTGATTAAAACTTGTCTAATGGGGGACGGGCAGTAAGATGAACATGAGACACAAGTGAGTGGATGAGATGAACATGAGTTACTTTTTGGTGAGCTAGAAGGCCAGAGTTAGGCTATGATTTACAAATATCTGCTGTAGCTGAAGCTGGTTTCTCTTAGAGGGACTCCACACAAAGTTTAGCCTCCAGCTTAGAAGCAGATGAAGCACTTCAGGGGCAGTTCTGGTCTAACTAATGCTCTAATGGGCATTAGAGCAAAGCGAGCCTGGCTGGAAGATGCAGACAAACTCGTGTCTGAAAGTGTTGTCTTTTAACTAGACAATTTGGGTTTAATAAAAGTGCTATACCTACAGACTTTAAGTTTTCCAAGTTTTCCCTCTTGGTGACTGGAGATCAGATGTCAAAGTTGGGATTTTCTGAATTTTTGGGTGCATTGATTTCTTTTGAAGGCTGGATGAATGTAACTGCAGGTTTCCCTAACGGAGGAGGGTAAGGAATGCATAAATCAGTTTGTAGGTTTTCTCTCTTAGTTATAACCACAGTGGGTGAAAGGGCTCCATTTTTCTAGATTGCCGCTTTGAGTCTAGCTACAGAGAAGACCTATTATGTGATAACATGGTTTCACTGAGTTGATGAGATTTTTCGAAGGCTGCTAGGAGGCTTTGTGAATTGCAAAGGAGATGCTTCAAAAGAAATAGTTCCGCAGATATGCGCTAGCTTTAACTTCCCAAACACAGAAACAGTCTTGTTTTATGCAGAAATAATATGCAAACTGAATCATGTCTTGCTGTGAGAAAGGAACTTCACCTTTTGCTCGTTTAATCCATCATGCTACGTTGTGAGTGTGCTTAAGAAGGTGCTTGATTTTGGACCCCTTCTGGAAAATTGGTTTATTTCAGTCTTCATAACCCCTAAAATTGTATCTTAAAACAAAGAAATAATCTCCTTTTTCTTTTTATGCTTTATTCATAGCCTGGCTACACAAAATATTGCATATCTTTCATCTGTAATTGTAGCATTGCTGCTTTGATTTGTGCCAGTTTTTCCCACAACAGCAAGGGAAGGGAGTTTAGGAGAGTAATTTGGTTATGAAGCTGTAGTTATTTGGGGAAATAGCTATATGACATATGTTGTCTGTAATAAATGGAATTAAGAGAGTAATTCTAAAACTAATTACTCTTCTGTTTGGTAGCTGAATGACAGATTTCTCCTTTAATGGATACTTACTTCTCTCTATAAATGGGATAGTCGCAAGCTTGCGGTCAGCCAGGAAGGACAGCACTAGTCTGTGCTTGGTGGTGGGTTCTCCTTCTAAGATATGCTGAAAATCTGAATCTCAAAGGTGAAATTGTCTGTTTCTGAGCCCTGGTAACTGGCAAGTCTCCAGTTGGCTTGTCATTGCTATAGCAGGCTGATCCTGCCTTGCTTTTTCTCCCCTTTTTCCAAAACTCCCAACCGAAAGAACTGACTGGTTGTAGGTCATGCATTTGACTTCCTATGGAAAAAATGAATAATGATCCTTCAGTTGCTTGTTCTGGCTTCCTGTTGTCTGACAGTTCCTGAGCACATCCAGAAGGAATATGGCTGCTTCTAGCAAAACTGAACAGAAGCTTTGAGTTAGGTATTAAACTTCGGAGCATCGAAGTTGGCCATTCCCTGATGAAAGTAGTCCCAAGTCCTGGGGCTGATAGTGCAGCTGAACACTGTTTTTAGGGGAAAAAAAAAAAATAAATTAATCTTAGATGTGGTTCTTGAGCAGAATTCTGCTGCAGAAAACTCTACTCAGCGTGTAATACAAGTTAAGCTACTGAGATCTTTTATACCTGCAGCACACCCTCACCTAATATACTTTAAGTATGGGTTTAATTACTGCCCCATGTTGGGGGATGTTTGCTTGGATCACTTGCCAAAAACATTGGGCATGGTAGCTGGGACGTGGGAAAGGCATGGTTTCTGGTTTAATCGATCCATAGGGCTGATGGAAGCTGGTGTACAAGGTTAGAGACTCTGCAAACCCAGGATGAAAAGACGCCTCTCCTGTCAAAGCTCTCTATAGAAATAGCTAAACAGCAATCATAAAACCAATTCACAGCAATATTTTGAGTGTTACTAATCAAATGATGCACTGGAAAAGACCACTTGGACTTTGCGTGGCCTAGATGGCACACTGTATCCCTATTGATTTTAAGTATATTTTTACAAATAAAGAAATACTAACTTTTCCTCCTTTCCATTGTTCTAAATAATATCTAATAAGCATTAATTCTAGGCTTTATGGTGGACTATAGGTGAAAATTTTTCACTGAATTTTTTTTATAAAATAGTTGGCCATGGAAGAAAAATGTCATGCTTATCAGGGCAATCAAATAATCACTACAACACAAGTCCTCAGCAGTTATGTTAGAAGTATCATCAAGCTGGGTTTCCTGATGTGTGTGAAGTTGAGACCAGCCCTTAGACAGCTTTGAAAAATCAGCTTGATTCTTAAGTCGCAAAAAAATATGCAGAGACCAGTTCTTGTGGCTGTCTTTTGTTCTGGTTTTTTTTTTGCATATGCATGACCATCCTGAAGACACTGAGGTCTTTCTCCATTTGTTTTGATGGGCTTGAAGGAGAAGGCACCCTCAGGAGCACCCCTGTGTCTGCAGGCAGCACCCTGCTTTGCCCAGGGGAGTTCGGCTGTGGTTGTGCCCTGCCGTGTGGCACAGCGGAGGTGCTGGGGCAGCCAGGGCAGGGCAAGGCAAGCTGAGTTCCCCGTTACCTGCTGTGTCGTCCCAGCGTATCTGCACCCCTCTGAGGGATGAGAGCAGGTCCTCTGGAGTCCAGTGTTCAGCACTGCTCCTTCCCTCTTCTCTATCTGTCCTGCTTCCACCCTTTTGTTTAATGTTAGAAGCTCAATTTTCAGAGAGGTGAAAGTGCTAAGCCTAGTGTTTAACTTAAAATTGCCAACATGTTTACAACAGCACTTTCATCTGTGTTATCTCCACAGGGTTGCTTGTATCTGACCTTGCTCTGCATTTTCACCCTTGTGCATCTTTGACTTGATCAATTCAGAGCAGCACATACTGGGTTCTCTTGGGCTGAGAAAGCAGCTTGATCCACAGGGAAGAACATGGGATAAGGGATAGCAATCAGAAGTATTGAGATTCTATTTTGCTTTCAGGTAATCTCTATTTTCTATACAAACATGCTTTTGGTACACAGTCTAGATTAAGAACGGTAAAAATAAACCTCTCTGAAAATTTATTGAGAAAGTTTCACAGTTCTGCGTTGTGAAGCTCTGAGGTTTTTTGCACTGCAGAGCTTTAAATTAAATTAAAATTTTCTGAGAAAATAGTGATTCAAGCACTGCTCCAGATGGCAAAGGCAATGTGTTGGAAGTGAAATGCAGCAGCAGGTAAGCAGAGGTCTTAGTGGCTTACGTAGCTTTTACAGAAATGTTTCCACCTCGTTCTTACTGTGTACGAGACTTCCAGGTCATGTTTGCAGGAGGAATTGTTATTCATTAGATGTTAATTTTTATGTTGAACCTTTTATGGTTGGAGGCTTTTTCACAAAATTCCCCTTTACACTAATGAGTGACAGTAAGATGTTAATGTGAGGCTACCTGTTGGTTGCTCAGTGTCTCCAGATGAAGTATGCTCAAAACTTAATAAAACTCCTTATCTAACTGCCAGCCCTGCTGAATTACCTTTGGATATGAAAGACTTTCTGCAGATCTGTTCAGTCTCTTACACCAAGTTGGAAAATTGCTTTCTTAACCACCTTGACCTTCCTGTGGCATGCCACTTTTATGTGGCAGAGTTCAGAACAGTTCCATGGCTGCTTTTTGACTGAGTTGCTCTTGGCATGGGCAGCATAACTGCTAGAGAGGGGCTGTGGTGGTTTACAGTGCGTCCTGTGCTTTCTGCCCAAAGGGCTCCTCTGGGAAGCCTGACTCATGTGCCCCAAAATGAAGTCATGGCCCTCCTTCCAGATAAGCTACATCTGGTGCATCGGGGTTGTGTGATGGATCTGCGGGCCTGTGGCATATTATGCTTTTGGCAACTGGATATGTAAGTACCTGCAGGCTTAATTCTTCCTGTCTTGTGCCTCCTTGCAGTGGTACACCTGGTTAGTAGTTTTGTTGGTGCCAGCTGAACCTCATTAGCTCAGAGTCATGGGGAGGAAAGGGGCATGGTTTTGGTGACTAAAATCTGTGGGGTCACTCAAGGAGTGGGTACTCTAAGCTTTGTTTTTAGCCATACGAGCCTTCGGACTGTTGCTGGATGTGGTCTGTAATAGAAAAACTCATCAGAGCAATATTGTGGAAATACTTCCTTGTTCAGACAGAGTGGCTTACACATTTTCATGATACTGAGAAACTAACCTAGTTTGTTGTTAATGAATCAGAACATATTGCAATGCAAATTAGTGGAGTTGCATGACAAGTGGTCCCACAGTCCTCAGCACTTGCTATTGATTGTGCAGTCTTAATTATTCATGCTATGCAAATTGCATTTCTCATCTTGCTCCTTCTTGTCTACATATTTTTGATACAGGACTCGCCTGCAAACAGTCGTGTTCTTTCAGTTGAGAGAGGAGGATTGTTTCTGGCAAAGTTCTTAATGTTCCTTTGTCAAGGGAGTACTGGCTGAGCTGGGCAAGGCTCGGGAGCTCTGTCAAAATGATTTCATCTTGCTGTAATTTCAGATGAAGAAAGGGAAGAATTTGTGGAGTATTAGTTGATAAGAACAAAAGCTTTAAAACAGTGTTCAACTTTCTTTGTTTTCTATACTGAAGCCCATGGGGTACTCTACTACTTTTCTGGTCAGTTGTTTGGAATAGGCATGTGGGAGTGTTCTTTTATTCATCCTAAATATTATTTTGCATTTCAGGTACACTAAACCACTAACCTTTGCAGACTGCATTAGCGATGAATTGCCATTAGGATGGGAAGAAGCTTATGACCCTCAGGTTGGAGTTTATTACATAGACCACAACACCAGTAAGTGACACGTTATTGTATTTTTACAGAGTGATTGTTCTGTGCCTGCGTTAAAATACACTGAACACAAAACCACAAAATGGTTAACAGCTTTAGAGTAGGTGAGCTCTGCAGCTTGTGAAATCAAATCCTGTCCTCCATCGTACAAGTTACTTCCCTCTGTAAAACAGGAATTTGAGACCACCTGGTTTTCAGTCTTCAAATCAGCAGTCATGTTCTGGCTGATAGACTATGGGCACACCTCTGTAAGATTTGGCTCTACTGAGGAGTCTGACCAGGTAGCAGATCTGGAGTTTGTTCTTGGCCTGGAATTTGTCCTTGTGGCAAGGCCATTGGAAATGGTGCAAAGGTCTTGTGTTTATTTCCCCAGCAGGGATAAACCGAATGACTGCATGAGCTCCCTGAGCTGCAGCAGTTCCCACTGCCGTTACTGGAGAGGAAACTCTCACGTAGGCTTGGGATATCCTGAGAGGTGTGCACACTGGAAAAGAGTTAAGTTCGGGCTGGTGGCGTTTTTATTCCTCAAACCAAACCACTGCTTACTGTGTTTGCTAGATTGCCTGATAGACCAGAAGTGTTGAGCTCATTTGAATTATAAGAAAATACAGAACTTGATATATATTTACGGATGTTGTTAGAAAATGTGTATTGGGTTGTGCTAGAACAACTTCCCTGAAAAAAGCAATACACAAAATACATCAGTGACTTTGGCTCTCTTTACAGAACAGCTCCAACTGCAGTCCAGAAGTTCACAGCAGAACCATGCCCAGGCCCTTTTGGGGGTGTTTAACTCATGCAAAGAGAAAAACTTTTAAAAAACAAAAGTGCCTTTAAGTTTTTTGGGGGTTTTATTGTTTTGGGGGTTTTGTTTTTGTTAAATCTGCTTCTAGGACTTCAGCTGAGAACTTTGGTGATTTATTTTTTTTCTCAGCAAGTTGCAAGGTTTGATGTGGGGGTGTTTTTGGTGGGTTTTTGTGTTGTTTTTTTTAAATAAAAATGTGGAAGTCTGTCTGACTTTTTTTCTTGGCTATCTTCATACCCTTCCCTTTTTCAGAAAAGCCACATTTTTCACCTGGCCTGAGACTGTACCTTCCAGGTTTTAGCGACTTCTCTTGGTTATTAAAAATGTAGAATGAAAAAAGCCTATTCTCAAAAAGCACTAACTGCCCTCTGCAATACAAAGATCAAATGTCTCCAGATGTGAAAGTGACAAAGATTTTTATTTTGAGCTTATGTCATCCCAATATCACAGTATTTACATACCTTTAAATGGCTTTATCCTAATTATTTTTCTGTGAGGCAGGGAATGTTGATTTTTCCCTTTACAGGAAAGGATAGTGGGGAAGAAAGGGTAGACAAGCATACAGGATCACACAAGGGAGATCTGCAGGGGAGACAACTGGACAAACATTGCTTGAGAAGGTGCTAAATTGCAAGACACAAATTGGGGTGTCCTATAGGTCTGTCAGACCATGTCTTGTGTTCATTTCATTTCTACCAGAAAGCACTCTGGAGAGTTAATGATGAGGTTGCTTTTTAAAGACAGTGAATCTTAATGCTTTTTCCAGTCTCACCAGGTGAGACTTATTTTTCCACTTATCCCTGTGCTGGCCACACTTACAAAAGGAGTAAGAGCTGGGTGTAGAAGTCTTCTTAAGACTTCTTTGCACCTCCTTCTGAATTATTTAATGTTTTCATGACTGTGTGCAGCCAGGAAGGGAGAAGAGCCTGGGCAAGCTCTTCAGAGGGGTCAAAAAATATGGTTGGACTTCTCTTCCCTTCTCTGTTGGTTGGAATTTTCTATATCAGGTGCTGGGATGTGGGAGGTGCCTACCAGGGTGCTCCAGAGACAGAGGCATGCCACCAACCAGTGACTCTGAAGGGCTTTGCTGTGTTAGGCAGCAGTGTTGGATTAAGAGGTTCCTGCCAATTCAGTTTCACCTGTACAATGCTTTTGGGGAAGCTGCTTGTTCCCTGTCCACTCCTAGTGAAACATTTGTGGGGCTTGGTGGTTTTTCCCTTGGATCAGTTCCTTCCTTTGGTTTATCAGGCAGTGACATGGACTGCTGCAGTAGATACAAGCCACAGCACCTGCTCTGGGAGCTGGCATTGTCCCCAGAAGAAAAGTTTCAGCCCACCTTCTGAAGTGAACATCAGGGTCACCTCTGACCACAGGAAAATCTTGGCTCTGGTAAAATGAGAGGATGTTTCTAAGTCTTTTCTTTGTCCCCTCTGAACTTTCTCTTCAGTCTGAAATTTATTTTTATCTTCTCATTTGTCTTCCTCTCCTATCCACACTGGAGGAAGCTAAGTGCTTGTAGTCATTGTGGCCCATCCCAGCCAAAACTGGGGCATTAACTTCTGGTCCTGGGGGGACACAGTCCAGGTATAGGGGAAAAAACCCTTGATCTGAAGGCTGTTGTGGGACATGGAAGCTTGTCGGACCTTCTGAATGTTTCAGCTAGGAGAAACTGCAGCATGTAGGTGGGACACACCAAATACGATCTTTGAGTAGGCCCCAGGGTGAATGTGCAAAGATCTGGTTGCAGATCAGAGCCCTGTGTGGTTCAGGGAAGTTACCCCCGGACTCTGCCACTTGAAAGCACCACAGGCTTCAAGGGCATGCAGAGAAGGCTTCAAACCATGCTGACACCTGCTTAATAGTAGTTGTTCTTAAAAAGTTTCACTTTTCTGGGATGCCAGAGGCTACAAGACCTGACCTAGAATTTCAATTAAAAGGTTAAAAAGAGGAGAAACAAAATCATGACTCTCTCTCTCACGCCAGCTCTAATCCAAATTGTGATAAAGCAAACCACATCCACTTACCTTCAGCTAATCAAGAGGCTCCTCTTTGTGGTTTATGTTGAAGTATCCTCTGGAGAGTGTCCAAAACCTTCCTCTCCAAGGTCTCTTGCAGATTCCCTGTGGAGGAAAGAACCATCATCAGAGGGTGTGAAGGGGATAGAGGCATGTTGGTTCTTGCTGCACACCTCAAGTGTTTGAGACTAATTATCAGAAACAAGCCCAAGGACAGACCTAAATTAAATCTAAAGCCAGGAGCCATTAAAAAAAGTGAGATGGAGAATGCTTCTAACCTTCTCTCTGAGGCAAAATAAATACAATTAAATTTAATTGAGTACCCAGAATATTCCTAATACAGCATTAATGCATAGCCCTGAGTGTCTCTCTCTGGGAGAACTTCTTTGGAATTTGATTTGCACAAAGAAACGATGATTTTCTTACCAGATGCTGATGCAAGCGTAGTAAGACTACATTCTTCAAACATGAAACAATCAGATTTATTTATGACAAGCTCAACATTAAATTAAAAATTCACAAGACGACAAATGATGTAACAGCCTGCATTTCTGTAGTCCTTTCATCTGACTTTTCAATGTTTTCAAAAGGTTCAACTATGGAGTAAAGGGAATTACTCCATCTGGGTGTGGGTAACAGTTATCTGGAAAATAAGATTTGGGGGCAAGAATAGAGGCAGGAGCCTGGGGTTTTCAGACTCTTACAGTTGATATGCCGCTGTGTCTTCCTTACTTTTCTTTTGCTCCCTCTGAGAGACCATAGTGCTGCCTGGGAGGGCACCAGCACCTACAGTTGGCACAAGTAGCTGCTTTTTTCTCAAGTTATTTTGGAGCGGTTTTTTAGGTCCAGGCTTAGCTTTAATATTTGCTGAAATGTCGCTTCTGTTAGTGGGGACATAGAAACGTCTTTTTGTTGAAATGCTTCTACAAACTATACTGTTGGTGTCTTAAAAGGTTTTTTTTAATGATCTTTTGCAGCTTCTCTTAAGTTTTGCTATGTAACCAGAAAAGCCATGTGTTCTTTTGGGTCTTGAGATACTGTTAAAACAGGTTATTGCTGGAGTATCCTGTTAATTTTCTCCTCAGCGTGATCATGGACAGCTTGTGAAAATGGTTGAGCGTCCATCCCTTGGGTAGAATCCTTTATTTCAAATTCTGCTCCTAGGATTATTGTCAAACTGTTCCCTTCTCTACATCCCGTGTGTTGCTGTGTTAGTCTTATGCCTGACTCGCTTAAGAGCTGCTCATACTTTCCACCATGGCAGCTTTTACTAAATGTTTAAAGAGGCTCTTAAGATATGCAGATTAGATTCCTACTGATAGTTTCAAGCAGCTCCGTTTTATTAATTATTCATTATGTGTTAACTAGGCATCCTTATTCAAGCACGGTAGTTTAGACAGTTTAGAGCACTTAGTCAACTGAATAGTGGAACCTGTTCCAAGCAAGAACATAAATAGCCTTGAAAGAGAAATGAAAAATATTTTGGACACTTCTTCACAAAACCAAGACAAATACTGGCAATAAATTTGCCTAATTAGTATTAGGACTAGCTGTGTGTCTGTGACCTTATGCCTTTTTCATGATTAGAAATCTGAAAAGCAATGTATTCGTTGTGTTGGGCTAACGGAGATGGAAATGGTGTAGCTGTTCATGACTGCGTTGCCTATGTTACCAAAAAATATTTTTCTTAAACTCCGCCTCCTGTATTCTGCAGTGATTTACTGCTGTGCCTGCTTTCAGTGAAGGAAATGTTTACTCCCCTTCTGAGATGCTGTTTATATAATGTCATTTAAGATGCTTTCATGAATATATTCTGTGATTTAATGAGTCTTTATTGTTACTTACCTATGGAATCTGAGTCAGAAGGTTTTCTTTCCCCTTTTTAATAAAAGCCGCTTGGCAGTCAAAGAGGACCGGCAGAGTTGTAACTGCTTTCATGTTGTCAGATGCAATATAATGCAGTCATGTGGCAGTGATGTTTTCTGAAAGTTTTTATCAGTGAAATAGTAGAGGTATTTTATTAGTAATGTTCTAAAGCAGTTACAATAAAGATAAGTCTAACAGTCAACGTCAGTATCTTAGAGCTTGTGCGCACATATACTTGTGTGGATGTTTTTAAGAGGCAGAACTGGGATGGCTTCAGCAGCAGAGGAGTTAAGAGTTGTACGATGATTTTGTCATTAATAGTTCTGTGCAGTGATTCAGCGTGGCAGATCCTGTTGGAGTTCATTGTGGATCAGCGGTCACCTCCTAAGAAAAAGGGAAAATGTCCTTATTCCACTTTTTTATTAGGGGATGGGGCAAGGAGCTATTTTAAAATATTGCAATAAATGGTGTAGCTTCTCCAGGCAGTTTTGCAGTGCAAACCTGCTTTCCGTTGATCTTGCCTCCCTCTGTTTTCTCTCTAAGAAACTACACAGATAGAAGACCCTCGTGTGCAGTGGCGGCGGGAGCAGGAGCATATGCTGAAAGACTATCTTGTCCTGGCCCAGGAGGCGATTGCTGCACAGAAGGAGATCTATCAAGTGAAACAGCAGAGGCTTGAATTGGCCCAGCAAGAATATCGGCAGCTGCATGATGTTTGGGAGCACAAACTGGGCTCTCAGACTAGCTGTGAGTAGTTAGTGAACTCTTACCCAGTGGCTTTCTCAGTCATGAACTCATTAGGACAGTAAAGTGCTTGAAGCTGGTCCTCTGATAGAGCACTGGACTATGTTATGGCATGTCACTCTCCGTGTTTGCTCAGTTTGTGTCAAAAGCAATAGCTGCCTAGCACCTATTTGGTAAAGGATAATTGTTGTGAAATGCTATTGCGGTTGGCTCAGTCACCGAAGTCAGCGTGCAGATTTTCAGCACGGGCTTCAACAAATGCGAAAAAACATAGTGGTTGGCTCAATGTGAAAAATTGAGGTTCTGTGGTATTTTCCTGAATTCCCCTGTCCAAAGTACAGAAACATGGCAAGAAGGCTCATCTCAGACAGCACTCCCAGGCCCTTTTGGAGTTTAACGTCTCAGGTAGTTGAGTGACTGTCTCGGGGAGCTAAGGGTCTGTATTTTATGCCATGTAAAAGCTAACATTGGTGGATTTTCTCTCCGTCTACGAAGAACATTGTTTTGTGCTCCATATTCTTTGTCACACAGGAAATATCAATACCTGTTGCTGCAAGAGTTGGTGCAGAAATGTTTATAGAAGGCCAAATTTCCTCCTTATTGTTACCTAGTTAGGAGCTGGAAAATGTCCAGAAGAGGATTTATTTCTTGCGAGTCTTCTAGAATTTTTTTTTTTTAATCCTTAGTATTGCAAACTTTTTATGTTCTTGCTGGCCACATCAGTGGACTAACTTCACCCTGCTGTAGTCTCGCTGAGTTATATCTCACGGTGGTGAATGCCACTGGCTAATCCTGTGTCTGATGTTAAAAAGTATTTAAGTAGTTTTCTGTCAACTGAAGGATTCT
>VZTV01025660.1:0-10586 GCA_013400875.1 Anhinga rufa
TGATGCAGAGAGATGATATGCTTCAGAGGTCCCGTGAAATACTTCTACCTTCAGACACTAGTTACAGCTACATATTAGAGGACATTTTTTTTCAACTAGGCCATCAAGTATGAACTTCTTGAAAGGCCCAACATCCTGTTCTTGAAGATAGCTCGTGACTGAAGTGAGATCCACAGACTTCATGTAAGTAAAAAACCCCGGGAGCCAGCTATTCATGGCGTATGGTGAGGAAATGGTGCTGCTTCATGGCGATAACATAGTCTGTCATAGCCCAAAGCAAAATCCGTATTTGTCTTTTCCTGTGGGTTTGGACAGGCCATACCTTTTGAAACAAAAGATTTATCCAGCAAGTTTTAATGAAATATGCAACTTCTACTTAGAAATGCTAAGAGATACTTATCCTTCTGAAGTATTTCTAATAATAAAGTGCTATTCCTTCTTTAATTTTTATTTTCATTCTCACTGACAATGGCAACCGACAAGTAAACTGTATCTGTGGCACAAGGGAGGTATGGCAGCGGGTGTATCACTACAGTATTTACTACCAAGGCCTGCTGAAATAAAATTTACATTAATACCATTAGCAAATTCAGAAAATAAACAGCTTTTTTTAAAAAACCCATACAGTATACTTGGGATGGAAACAGAATATCCTTTGCTGCATGCATTTTCTCTGTATAGCATGGGGAATACCAGGTGAGAAACTGATAAAGAGAGTGTAATTTTACTTTCTGTCATTGCAGCAAATACTACAACCGGAGTTACATACAGCATATGTTATAAAGTTTACTTCAGTTCATGGTTCTGGATCTCTTCAGGTTTTGGGGTGCCTGAAATACAATTTTGAGTAAACACACGCACTTGTAACGTATGAACAGCAGGAACCTATTTTAAGAAAAATCTTTCAGCTTAGTAAGTTTTCAGAAATCAGTTTTCATATTTGGACTAGACATATGCAAGCTGAAGTGGAATTTTACGTGGTGAAAATATAGTAATACATTGTTTGTCATTAACCCCATGGATTGCTGGGGGCAGTGGTTTGAAGATGAATCATTCTTTCATTATTATCCTTTTACCATGCCTCATTCTGCAAAATAAACTTTCTCTGCTCTTCGCTAGTCCCAGAGAATTATTTCCATTGCCAGGCTGAAGCAAGGAGGGCGTAGCTCCACTGTGTATTAGGTCAGAAATAACAAATGGGAACACCTCACCTGTTAACCGCTTCAGTCCAGGGTTTGGTGTTTCTGACTTCCAGAACACGGGCTCACAGACTGCAGCTCTAAAGGTGTTGGCAGGAAATACTAAGAGCACTCTGATCTTCCTTCCCTCTCCCCCATACAAATTACATGTACAAACACAGACTGATTCAAACTTCTCCTCAAACTAACAGTGAAGAAAAATTAAGGTTTTCTATGTAACTTAGTCCTCCTGCATACAGTGCTGATCAGTACAGCACTTTGTACTGTGATACGCAGCACAATGTAGGTTAAGATTTACAAAGGGATCTTAACAGTTGCATGTTCTGGATTTTTAAAAATACTTTAACCTTAGTAATAAATATAGAAGAGGACACAACGAATGTAAGTAATGCAAGAGTTCAATAAATTCCTTTTGATACTTAAAGTGGAAAACATGTTTATTAACATTCTTTCAAGCTTTCCTTATTCAAGGCCGTATAAAAAAAATCTCTGCATTTTGATTATACGTATGTTTTTACTTTCTACATAGTTACAGAGGTATTATAGCATTTACTTTTTTCATGATACACTGGTAAGTACTGAGTTCTGTTAAACAGTTAAGCATTTGTTTTCAAATCAGGTATTTGAAAAGAACAAATTTTCTATATACATAGTTTAGCAGACTAATGCAGCATAAAATGCTCTTTAGTAAGAGGTATATGAGTTGAGGATCAATAGAATACTTACCTACAATTATTTTTCTATGTGGAATAAAATTTCTGGTTTGGTCACCTCCCCTCCTCCCCCCCAACTCCCACATAATCACTGGAATCCAGACTACATGGTAGTAGCAAGTAGGTACGATAGTGTTTATGGTGGATCTTACCTTGTGAATTGCTCAAAACTAAACATATATTCTGAGTTTCCTTATCCTAGGAATTGCCCAACAGAACTGCTTAAACTCAGCTACTGTGGCAAACTCCAAAGGATTATTTGGAATCACTGCTCTGAGATAAAAGTGGAATTACTTCTGCTTTGTTTTGATAAACCAGCATATAGAATATTGATCTGTTTACATTTTTTTCAGTAGTGGTGACAAGTTTTTAGGAAAACTCTATACGAACATGCAAATACAGTTTTTGTTGGGCTTAAGGGGTAACACATACCATACATGTAATAAATATTGCTATCAGTATGACCCAGTTGTAGCTACAAAATGGAAAAAAAATTACTTCCAGATAAATCCCATCTCAACAAGATACATTTAGAGTTTGTGTGATATTTCTATTGATATAAACTATTGACGTTATTCATTAGCATTGTGAAGTCCAGTTAAACTGCTCATTTTGAGAAGACAGAACATGTAACTGAATACCTGAATCAAAAATAAATCTATGTGTAATGATTTAACCATAGTACTACTACATGAACTGCTGCTCCTACTGAAGAAACCAAATGGATTACAGATTAAAATATATTCCCTAAGTAAAGGTTTGTAAAGGATAGCCTTAAGAACTCTTTTGTTCATACACTATTCATCATTAGTAGTCTCAAACAGTATTTGCCACTCTGTACTCCCTTTCATCATTGGGCTGTAGTTGAACCACTACACTTTCTTCGTTCATTCCATTTTCTGCATCACTGCTATCAATATTGTCATTGTCATCTTCCTCATATTCTGAGGACTCGGTCATGTTCTGATGGGAATGAGATTCTGACAAAGCCCCGAATGACTGAGTACTAACTGAGGCTAATGGTCTAAGCAAAGGAGTATTTTCAGATACTTCGTTCTCTTCTTGGCTACTGTCTGTTTCAGAGTCAGAGTCCCCCTGAGAAGGGACCACTTTCTGCTTACATACAGGACATGTTTTTTTGGTTTTTGTCAGCCACGGGTCCACACACTTGCAGTGATACGCTGTTAGAAAACAAAATACAAGTACATCATTATCTAAGTGAAAAGGACAAGGAAACCTGCTAAATTGTATTTATGTTTAGTAACACAGGAGAATTTTAGTATTTAACTCACACAGAGAATTTTAGTCACAAGTTTGTTGGCATGTAGACCGTCTATCCTCACATACAAAACACCTAATAGATTAGGATCTCGGCCATATGGATATATGCAATAAATACCCTTTTCCTCTACTGAATTAATCTGAAAGCAGTCCTGCAATGGGCCACATTTGA
The DNA here is from genome assembly GCA_013400875.1 of Anhinga rufa. Lineage (NCBI taxonomy): Eukaryota > Metazoa > Chordata > Aves > Suliformes > Anhingidae > Anhinga > Anhinga rufa. Next base: position 3,366 of record VZTV01025660.1, read on the forward strand.
CAAAATACACTTTAAAAGCTTCTTGAGGAATTATACCCACCTTGCAGCAGGCATGCTCACCATTATCCTCGTAATGCCTCTAACCTCCACCAAGATGTATCAAAGCACCTTGTTAATAAATAAAATTACCACCTGATTTTGCACATTTTAAATGAGGTCTACAGTTGGCACTGCCAACTATACTGGCCTTGTTTAAAAAAGTGTGTTTGAAAGTGTCTTATAATATTAAAAACTTAGCTCTGCTTATTAACAGACTTTATCTGGCAAAGAGTAAGATTTACAAGGGCAGGCATGTTGTGTTTAGTACCTGTTCAAGCACATTCATAGCATGTTCTCCATGAGAACTGACAGTGGTGGTTTTGGGTTTGTTTTTTTTGTGTATGTGTGTATGGTGGGGGGGGGGGTTTGGGTTTTGGTTTGGGTTTTTTTTTGTTGTTGTTTTGTTTTTAAATTTGTCAGCAATCTCTGATATTGGTGGTCAGGTTTAGTTAACTTTGCAGTCCCTAGCTGGGACAGATGCTATGGATCTGTTCTTTCTCTTCTGAGAACTGTTTGTCAGCCTGTTTTGAGATTGTTTTTTATGGCTGAGGATCTACAAAGCTCAGTCTGTCATCTGCTGTGTTCACAGTGGATGTAAGGCTGCAACATCAGTTGCCTCTTTTTAAATCTCTCAGTGATGTGGTATTTGCTGTTGCAGTGCCTGGTCAGAGCAGAAATTTAATGAAAAAAAGCTGAGTAAAACAGCACCCAGCCAAAATGGCTGTAATATAGTTAATGGATTTGGAGGTGGAGAGAGGGTCTCAAGCTAGGAAGGATGAATGAATATCTTTCTTGATATGTTTTACACAGCTTTTAAATAAAAAAAATGTTTAAATTTAGAGACACTTTTGGGCCCAGGCCTCTTCCAGATTTCTAGATATAAGCTCTTAAAATGCTTCTTCTACTTGCATGCAGTTAAGAACAGTCTTGTCTTGTGGATAGATATGTAGGTGACTACTAGATATATCTTTTGCAGTGGGCTGTATTTGAGAAAGGCTGTTCAGACAGTGCACAACTTGTCAGTGCAAAAATTAGTGGAATATTTTTACTGTGACAACACTGATTTTCAAGTACAGTCAAGGCAGTGGTCTATATAGCTTCGAGCTACGGGACAGATTATATCCCTTCATCTGCATCTCTGTCACTTATACATGAATTATGGTTTATGGTTTAATTGCCTTGGAGGAAGTGAAAGCCTGGGTTTTTTTAATATAAAACCTAACTCTGGAATGTGTTTCCATATTAAAGACAGACATTTCCAGGACAGCGTCAAGCCCAGATTTTCTTTCATGTGTATATCCAAAAAAAAAACCGCTAAGTGGGAATGCTAGCCTTTTTGCTTTTAAGAAGTAAAAAAAGTTTGCTCTTTTCCCAGTTTGTATATATACTCCTGGATATTAGCAAAAATAAATTTTATAAATCAAGCAATAAACATATTCACTGTGTGTTTTAAACATGGTGTTTTAGAGAGCTGTTTTAATACAAATACCAAACCTAAAATACAGTTGCTTACCATGAGAACATGGAAGGATTCTGAGCTTGTCTCCATCCTCATATTCATCCAGACAAATGGCACATACATCGTATTCATCTCCTACAGCACATAATTGAGAATCACATTAACTTGGAAAGATTTGCGACAGACCTTTTCAAACACATGCGTACAGGTTCTCTCGGTTAGTTTCACAGGCTGAAGAAACTTAATCTTCCCTGTCCATGGAAGGGGCAGGTTCTTTGAAGCTATATAGTTGGCTCCTATATTTCTCTGCCTATTAGGACTATAGCTCTTTGACTTTCCCTTCGGGTTAATAAGAATGTTTTAAGCTGTGTGAAGTGCTATCTCTACAGTATTCTATGATTCTTACTAAAAGTAAGATAAAAGGATTTACTTTACTACAGAGGCATTACTAAGTTATTGAGAAAACTTAAGCAGGAAAATAGCAACAAAGACAACTGGGTAAAAAAGCAGAATAATAAACAAGAATGACAGTCTAGTTACAGGAGAAAGTTTACATTACTTTGTAATTCAAACCTCACAAATGAGATATACATTACTGATAGTATTGACATTACGTACACTGTTGTGATACATTACGTGACCAAAATATAAATGCTTTTTAGAAGTCAATTCACTCCTGTTTTGTTTTTAATCAAGGGCTTTACAACATGGTCCTTTCATCAATCCAAATGGTTCTTTCCAATTTCCTGGAAGATGCTGGCCCTCTAAAGTTTGCAGTTACACCAGCAGCTTATGCCCTTGTTGTGGTTTAACCCCAGTGGGCAGCTCAGCCCCACCAGCCACTCGCTCACTCCCCCCTCAGCTGGATGGGGAAGAGAATCAGAAGGGTAAATGTGAGAAAACTCATGGGTGGAAATAAAGGCAGTTCAATAGGTAAAGCAAAAGACAGTTTAATAGGTAAAGCTAAAGTTGTGCACACAAGCAAAGCAAAACAAGGAATTCATTCACTGCTCCCCATGGGCAGGCGGGTGTTCAGCCATCTCCAGGACAGCAGGGCTCCATCACGCATAATGGTGACTTGGGAAAAAAAATGCCCTAACTCCAAACATGCCCCCTTTCTCCTTCTTCCCCCCAGCTTTTATTACTGAGCACAACATGGTGTGGGATATCCCTTGGGTCAGTTGGGGTCAGCTGTCCCAGCCGTGTCCCCTCCCAACCCCTTGTGCACCCCCAGCCCACTCGCTGGTGGGGTGGGTGAGAGGCAGGAAAGGCCTTGGCTCTGTGGAAGCCCTGCTCAGCAGGAACTAAAACATGCCTGTGTTATCAACGCTGTTTTCAGCACAAATCCAAACCAGAGCCCCATACTAGCTACTGTGAAGAAAATTAACTGTCCCAGCCAAAACTAGTACAGCCCTTTTCACAGACAAAGTCATTGCAAACAAAGTTGTAAAATCCCACAATTTTCAATGTCAACTTTCTCCCCCTAACCTATATGACCTTGAATATAAATATTCAATATTTAGACAGGTTTATTGTCCTGCCACTGGACACCACCGGAAAGAGCCTGGCTCCCTTTTTTGCACCCTCCCTTCAGGTATTTATGCACATTGGAGAGATCCCCCTGAGCCTCCTCTTCCCCAGGCTGAACAGTCCCAGGTCTCTCAGCCTTTCCTCATAGGAGAGATGCTCCAAACCACTATCATCTTCATGGCCTCTCACTGGACTCTCTCCAGTAGCAACACGTCTCTCCGGTACTGGGAAGCCCAGAACTGGACACAGTACACCAGATGTGACCTTACCAGTACTGACCTTATTCTTATTCCATCTTTGTCTCCTTAGCTTGAGAAACTTAAGTCTAACTAACAGCATTCAGCCTTGCCAACATTTGGTACAACTGCTGGAGCTAGAAAACATCAGGAAATTCAGCAAAACTTATTCCACAAACGTGTGCATGCACAATGCATGTGCATGTGGGTTTCTCAAGATAGTTCAAGGCACTTGCTCTTTAGCCCATTTCTTCAAAGGTGCTACGATATCCTGAATAACACATTTCTTGCAGATCTCTTAGTTTCATATATATATATATATATATAAAATGCTTTTCATGGTTATACAGCAGGTATTTTTTGTTGGCAAAGGGGTGGAGAAACTGGTAGAGAACAGCCTAGAGATGTTGGCAAAAGACGAAACAGCAGAAAGCAGAAGAAAGCAGCGAGAGAGCAAATACAAATCCATGATACGTTTTTTAAATTTAAACAACCTCCCTCAACACATATGGATTCAAAGACATCTCTCTCTCTCCAGGCAAGGACAGAAAGTCTTGAACCTTTCGGCTTGCCCCTCTGAACCTAGGATTCTCTTCTGTATGTATGAAGCATATACAAGCTCAACAGAAGGGGAGGTGAGTGCCCTTTCCAGCGTGTCTCATAATGTAAATTAGGGTACTTAATGAATGATAAGCTATGTAAATAAAGAGAAAACCAGATCAAAAATAGCATGGTGATGGTGATAGTAAGGTAGACAATGTCTTTCCAAACTGATTTCAAGAAATATGGCATATCTTATCTATGCGGACTTTTGTATAACATTCAGTAAAGTTCTACGTGTGAAGTGATTGCTCCTAGTCAGTAAGATTAGTGAGGATTAGTAGAGGGAGCTGAATAAATGGAAGTAGCTACTGGTGGTGTTGGACGAAATTCATTAGGCTGGAGGAGAGTTATTGGTATTGTCTTTTTACAAAATTGCTTTGGAACAATATTGATACAAAACCAAGGAGCATATCAATTACATGTATACAAGACACAATTAAGTAGGCATCATCAAGAGGGTAACTGGGATAGCACAGAAAAATCTGTAAATTTGGAATAATGGTACATGAATGAAATTCAGTACTGTAACTTGCAAGTGCATCCATTTAGGGATTATGTCCTTGGCAATTTTTAGCTGAGATTTCATCAGTTATAAACAATTGAGAGAAACAGAGTACACTGGTTGATCACTACAGTGTTCCTAATGTGATAAAACTGGGAAAAAGAAAAATGCAACAGTAGGAAGCATCAAGACTAGTCTTTCCAGAAGCAGTTAAGTACTATTCAGGAGTCTGTAATGTGGCCACCCATATCCTCAAAAGATTAATTGAAACAGAAACAAAGAAAGGATATTATGATCACATAACAGAGAAACTATTATGCAAGAAAAAAACCAGCCTGATAATTTTAATCCAACAACCTGAAGGCTTAAAGGGCATTCAGCTTTCTCTATAAACAACACAGAGGAGCAATACCATGGACAGAGAAGAGAGAGAAGCTGGGAGGAAAAAAAAAAAATGAAAAAAGAAAAAAGAATAAGGAGCTTTCATCTGACCAGGAATCATTAGGTTGAAAGTGAAAAGACTTGACCACTGGAGCAGTGATAGACTGCTCAGGACCATCAGATGGACTGCTCAGGACCATCAGAAAGTAATCATGGTAAAGGGACAAACCTCCCCCTTTCCTCAAACCTAGTTTTAGGTCAAGGATTCTGATATGTGATACAGGAAGGTCCTAAGAGAATAGCATCTGGAAGGAGATGGAAATGGACATCTTAATCCCAGAAGACAATGGAGGGAACTGAACCTAGATTCCCCAATTCCTGACTAAGACTGCCAGTTACTAGGCTATGTTATTAAAGGTGAATAGTGCAAAGTACATCTTAAAATAAAGAGGTAGCTACATTTCATTTTGTAAGGAGCTGTATTTCATTATATGACTTGTGAATATTTAATCTGATCAAGCTCTGAGAGGGACTTGAGCAGTGAAAGGGTCTTTGTCACTGTTTGGATCCCTTGCTTTGGCATGAGCTGCATCAAGTATCTGCTCAACTCTGTCAAGGCTGGAAGAGTTCTGACCATGTGAGTAAAGCCAGTGTATCTGCACAAGTTGGTGAACTCTTCTTTCATACACCTCTTGCAACTTAAGACATATCCAGTGCTGCTACTCACTATTTCCAGATGGTACTTCTATTATGCGATTAGCACTTTATTTAGACAACTGAACCTTACTGTCTTAACACTGTCCAGTATTGCACCATCTCTTCACAAGCAGCGGCTTGCTAGGACTGCACACTCTCCTGACCATGAAGCATTCTTTCGATGCCCAAACTACAGTGTACCAGAAAAAAATTACGTCTGGCCCAGCCCACCTCTCCCCCTATTAAGACCTTCCCATCACACTGCTAGAAGCACATGTGCTAGCAGACTAAACTGCAAGCTTTCCTATCACTTGACTAACACATGTTTGGTTGAGGGACTGGATAGTTACAGGGTCAAATGATCCAATGCGTATTTGTACATCCTATCATAAGGGCAGTCATCTGCTCAACATGTGGTGCTAGGGTGCACGCACTCTGGTTATACACTTTGTGATAAGGCACCAGTGATAGTGCCTCAGAAAAAAAAGATTATATGGCCCACCTTGCCTGAAGGATGGACACCCCAGATACAGCCTGCAATATCCTGGGGGTGGCCCCAAAGAACTGTCGCTCTCTCTGTGTATTTTGGCTAAGTATTTGTAGTAGCAGTCCTAGCCCACTAAATCTGCCTGTTCCCAACCTGTACCATCTTCACAGCTGCTTCTTAATTTCCCAGTGCTCAGCACTTTACATTTTCACCCTCTTCAGGGCTAGCTACGATCCTGGGTATTACCATATAGCAGAGGAGCTAGGGATGTAAGGAGATGCAGATCCCATCAGAAACAGTATGTACAGAGGTTCACTCATATATGAAAATACAAATGGGAAAAGGCATATAGCAAGGCAGAAACCCCTGTGATCTTGTCACCTCAAGCTGAAAAAAAGAAGGGTTAAGATGGCATATCTTGTTCCCAGTACCCCTCAGGGCAGCTTTCCCCATCTCCTTCCAAATTCTACCTAACCTGAGCCCCATCCATCCCACAAGCATTACCTCATCAGCCATCCTCACAACTCAGTTCTCTACTCCTGTTCTCCATAGCGTCACCTTAATCCTCTCCCAGTAAAATTCTATAAAGTCTTTTCTGGACTCTGTGCTGCACTAAAACTTCATTGCTGCACATCATGCTGAGGTTTGATGTTGGAGATGTCAGATTTAAACGCAGAAGACTGACGTGTGCTAGGGCTAGAGTTAGTAGCCACAAGAATGTCTTAACATACTTAATTCACCTTTCAACATACACATATCACACACAGTAATATGTGACACAATGCTGTTTAGCACAAATTCAGATTTTTTTTTTCCATAGCAATTCCCATAGGACTTCCCAAAGCACCGTCCAGATTACATACATGAGACTGAGATCAACTGGGGACAAATTAGAGCCACAGTTCATGCTCCAAGCTTGTTCAAAACAATTGATATAATACACAAGTTGTCAAAAAGTGTTGTTTGGGGAAAAGGTGGAACTAATGGGGCAGATTTCGATAATGTGTAGCTACAGCAGGCCCACATTTGGGTCACTGGCTTGCCCTGTGTTATCAAGATGCTTGCAAATGAAGGAAGCAGGCAGATTTTGCATTACTCAGAAGAGACGTCCTTTCAACACAAAAGCTCAAACAGTAGCAGAGCTTTCCCTTTACTGTAATGAAACTACATGGCAGGAGAGAATTTCTGGAAACTCTGCTCAAAATTTGCCTTGATACCATGCTGCTAAACCCAATGCTTTTCTTCAGATGGCAAAAATTAGCTGCATTAGGTATTTAAAGTCAGTTTT